>CM031625.1:4280215-4300215 GCA_018398815.1 Conus ventricosus | reverse complement strand
ACAGCGCCACCTAGCTCTCCCTTCTTCATGGACGTACATCCTGCAGGGGACATCATCCGTCATTCCACACCGGAGGTTTCTCCTCTTCCCGGCAATCTCCCGAGATTAGAAACCAAGGAAGGAGAGAAAAAGAAGGAGAGAACGAAAGAGAGGGAAAGAAAGGAAGACAGAGTGGAAAAGAAAGAGAGAGAGGGGGGGGGGGAGAAATACAAGAAAGAACCTGAAGAGGTGAAAGACAGAGGAAAAAACGAAAGAAAGGAAAAAAAAATTAAAAGAATAAAAGAAGAAGGAATCGAAATATGGAGGGGGGGGGGGGGGGGGGGGGAGAAAAAGAAATACTGAAAGAAAAAGAAAAACCAAAGGAATGACACAAGAAAAACAAAGAAAATAAAACAGATCGGCAAAAAGGGAAAATGAAAGAGAGCAAACTAAGAACAGAAAGGAAGACAGAGTGGAAACGAAAGAGGGAGAAAAATGAAAAGTAAAAGAAGAGACAAAAGAAAGAGGAGAGAAGACAGAAAGCAACAATAAAAGAATTAAGAATCGAAAAGGGAGGGAGGGAGGGAGGGAGAGAGGGGTGAGGCAGTATAAGAAATAAAGAAAGAAAAAGAAAGACAAAGATATGACACATGAAAAAAAGGACGTAAAAAATTAAAACAGGCACACCAAATAGGAACAAAAAAGAATGGGAATAAACTAAGTAGAGAGGAGAGACAGACAGACAGAGAAAGAGAAAGAGAGAGAGAGAGAGAGAGAGAGAGAGAGAGAGAGAGAGAGAAAGAGAGAGAGAGAGAGAACATGTCCAAATGGAACAAGAACAACTACAGAAAGCTTTGTGAGTACCTGTGATGTGTGTGTGTGTGTGTGTGTGTGTGTGTGTGTGTGTGTGTGTGTACGTACGTGTGTGTGTGTGTGTGTGTGTGTGTGTGTGTGTGTGTGTGTGTGTGTGTGTGTGTGTGTGTGTGTGTGTGTGTAGTCACAGGTGGTCGAGGACGGGTGCTCACCTGTTCATACAACCGTAGCCCCCACTCTGCGGACGTCTTCAACAGCCAGTCCCAGAACTCCTGTCCCCCAAACAGCCACATCATTAGCGCAGGCTCTACTACAAGAACAAGTCGATGATAATAACGATTGTTATGACAACACAATGGTCATGATGATGTTGATAACAATATCAACAGTTCATGATCATGCAGTATAATGCTCTACCGACCACGTCGGACCAATTAGGACTCTCCTCTGGTCAAAGTCGGTCCCTACATAGATGTTGAAAACCTACAACACATCGAAACAGATTTTCTGAAACACCACAAACATTGCTTTAAAATCTTTTTTTCCATTAAATCTTCGATCAGATGAAAACACATTCTCCGGTTTAGGAGCTCAGAGGGCACGTCCGATGGTAACTCTGTGAACCAGATCTTCATGGAGTCTGCTGCGTTATGTCTGACATCATGCAAGTTCCAGCTGTCTGTAGGAACAGGTTTCAGACAGAATGGTACATCACATGGAATACACCATGGAGATTCTTCATCTTTTAAAACACAAGTTGTCATATGAACAGCGGCCCGTGTGTCATCGGCACAAAACTGTTTCTTCTTCACGGCCACCAGCGGCAGATGGTGAAACCTATGTAAGGTGTGGACAGACTCGACAAGAGTCTATTATCCCTCTGCGTGTTCCAGTCCGATTGCCAGAGGTCTTGATGCAAGCGTGAGCATTGACTTTTGGATCGGTGTGAGGGATGGACATCTGCGCATTTGTGGCATTGTTGGCAAGTTGATCAGTCAAAACATTGCCTCCAATGCCAGCATGACCATTTGTGGCATTGTTGGCAAGTTGATCAGTCAAAACACTGCCTCCAATGCCAGCATGACCATTTGTGGCATTGTTGGCAAGTTGATCAGTCAAAACACTGCCTCCAATGCCAGCATGACCATTGTGGCATTGTTGGCAAGTTGATCAGTCAGAACATTGCCTCCAATGCCAGCATGACCATTTGTGGCATTGTTGGCAAGTTGATCAGTCAAAACATTGCCTCCAATGCCAGCATGACCATTTGTGGCATTGTTGGCAAGTTGATCAGTCAAAACATTGCCTCCAATGCCAGCATGACCATTTGTGGCATTGTTGGCAAGTTGATCAGTCAAAACATTGCCTCCAATGCCAGCATGACCATTTGTGGCATTGTTGGCAAGTTGATCAGTCAAAACACTGCCTCCAATGCCAGCATGACCATTTGTGGCATTGTTGGCAAGTTGATCAATCAAAACATTGCCTCCAATGCCAGCATGACCATTTGTGGCATTGTTGGCAAGTTGATCAATCAAAACACTGCCTCCAATGCCAGCATGACCATTTGTGGCATTGTTAGCAAGTTGATCAATCAAAACACTGCCTCCAATGCCAGCATGACCATTTGTGGCATTGTTGGCAAGTTGATCAGTCAAAACATTGCCTCCAATGCCAGCATGACCATTTGTGGCATTGTTGGCAAGTTGATCAGTCAAAACATTGCCTCCAATGCCAGCATGACCATTTGTGGCATTTTTGGCAAGTTGATCAATCAAAACATTGCCTCCAATGCCAGCATGACCATTTGTGGCATTGTTAGCAAGTTGATCAGTCAAAACATTGCCTCCATGCCAGCATGACCATTTGTGGCATTGTTGGCAAGTTGATCAGTCAAAACACTGCCTCCAATGCCAGCATGACCATTGTGGCATTGTTGGCAAGTTGATCAGTCAAAACACTGCCTCCAATGCCAGCATGACCATTTGTGGCATTGTTGGCAAGTTGATCAGTCAAAACATTGCCTCCAATGCCAGCATGACCATTTGTGGCATTGTTGGCAAGTTGATCAGTCAAAACACTGCCTCCAATGCCAGCATGACCATTTGTGGCATTGTTGGCAAGTTGATCAATCAAAACATTGCCTCCAATGCCAGCATGACCATTTCTGGCATTGTTGGCAAGTTGATCAATCAAAACACTGCCTCCAATGCCAGCATGACCATTTGTGGCATTGTTAGCAAGTTGATCAATCAAAACACTGCCTCCAATGCCAGCATGACCATTTGTGGCATTGTTGGCAAGTTGATCAGTCAAAACATTGCCTCCAATGCCAGCATGACCATTTGTGGCATTGTTGGCAAGTTGATCAGTCAAAACATTGCCTCCAATGCCAGCATGACCATTGTGGCATTGTTGGCAAGTTGATCAATCAAAACATTGCCTCCAATGCCAGCATGACCATTTGTGGCATTGTTAGCAAGTTGATCAATCAAACATTGCCTCCAATGCCAGCATGACCATTTGTGGCATTGTTGGCAAGTTGATCAGTCAAAACATTGCCTCCAATGCCAGCATGACCATTTGTGGCATTGTTGGCAAGTTGATCAGTCAAAACATTGCCTCCAATGCCAGCATGACCATTTGTGGCATTGTTGGCAAGTTGATCAGTCAAAACATTGCCTCCAATGCCAGCATGACCATTTGTGGCATTGTTGGCAAGTTGATCAGTCAAAACATTGCCTCCAATGCCAGCATGACCATTTGTGGCATTGTTGGCAAGTTGATCAGTCAAAACATTGCCTCCAATGCCAGCATGACCATTTGTGGCATTGTTGGCAAGTTGATCAGTCAAAACACTGCCTCCAATGCCAGCATGACCATTTGTGGCATTGTTGGCAAGTTGATCAGTCAAAACACTGCCTCCAATGCCAGCATGACCATTTGTGGCATTGTTGGCAAGTTGATCAGTCAAAACATTGCCTCCAATGCCAGCATGACCATTTGTGGCATTGTTGGCAAGTTGATCAGTCAAAACATTGCCTCCAATGCCCGCATGACCATTTGTGGCATTGTTGGCAAGTTGATCAGTCAAAACATTGCCTCCAATGCCAGCATGACCATTTGTGGCATTGTTGGCAAGTTGATCAGTCAAAACATTGCCTCCAATGCCAGCATGACCATTTGTGGCATTGTTGGCAAGTTGATCAGTCAAAACATTGCCTCCAATGCCAGCATGACCATTTGTGGCATTGTTGGCAAGTTGATCAGTCAAAACATTGCCTCCAATGCCAGCATGACCATTTGTGGCATTGTTGGCAAGTTGATCAGTCAAAACATTGCCTCCAATGCCAGCATGACCATTTGTGGCATTGTTGGCAAGTTGATCAGTCAAAACATTGCCTCCAATGCCAGCATGACCATTTGTGGCATTGTTGGCAAGTTGATCAGTCAAAACATTGCCTCCAATGCCAGCATGACCATTTGTGGTATTGTTGGCAAGTTGATCAATCAAAACATTGCCTCCAATGCCAGCATGACCATTTGTGGCATTGTTGGCAAGTTGATCAGTCAAAACATTGCCTCCAATGCCAGCATGACCATTTGTGGCATTGTTGGCAAGTTGATCAGTCAAAACACTGCCTCCAATGCCAGCATGACCATTTGTGGCATTGTTGGCAAGTTGATCAGTCAAAACACTGCCTCCAATGCCAGCATGACCATTTGTGGCATTGTGGCAAGTTGATCAGTCAAAAACACTGCCCCCAATGCCAGCATGACCATTTGTGGCATTGTTGGCAAGTTGATCAATCAAAACATTGCCTCCAATGCCAGCATGACCATTTCTGGCATTGTTGGCAAGTTGATCAATCAAAACACTGCCTCCAATGCCAGCATGACCATTTGTGGCATTGTTAGCAAGTTGATCAATCAAAACACTGCCTCCAATGCCAGCATGACCATTTGTGGCATTGTTGGCAAGTTGATCAGTTCAAAACATTGCCTCCAATGCCAGCATGACCATTTGTGGCATTGTTGGCAAGTTGATCAGTCAAAACATTGCCTCCAATGCCAGCATGACCATTTGTGGCATTGTTGGCAAGTTGATCAATCAAAACATTGCCTCCAATGCCAGCATGACCATTTGTGGCATTGTTAGCAAGTTGATCAATCAAAACATTGCCTCAATGCCAGCATGACCATTTGTGGCATTGTTGGCAAGTTGATCAGTCAAAACATTGCCTCCAATGCCAGCATGACCATTTGTGGCATTGTTGGCAAGTTGATCAGTCAAAACACTGCCTCCAATGCCAGCATGACCATTTGTGGCATTGTTGGCAAGTTGATCAGTCAAAACACTGCCTCCAATGCCAGCATGACCATTTGTGGCATTGTTGGCAAGTTGATCAGTCAAAACATTGCCTCCAATGCCAGCATGACCATTTGTGGCATTGTTGGCAAGTTGATCAGTCAAAACACTGCCTCCAATGCCAGCATGACCATTTGTGGCATTGTTGACAAGTTGATCAGTCAAAACACTGCCTCCAATGCCAGCATGACCATTTGTGGCATTGTTGGCAAGTTGATCAGTCAAAACATTGCCTCCAATGCCAGCATGACCATTTGTGGCATTGTTGGCAAGTTGATCAGTCAAAACACTGCCTCCAATGCCAGCATGACCATTTGTGGCATTGTTGGCAAGTTGATCAGTCAAAACATTGCCTCCAATGCCAGCATGACCATTTGTGGCATTGTTAGCAAGTTGATCAGTCAAAACATTGCCTCCAATGCCAGCATGACCATTTGTGGCATTGTTAGCAAGTTGATCAGTCAAAACATTGCCTCCAATGCCAGCATGACCATTTGTGGCATTGTTGGCAAGTTGATCAGTCAAAACATTGCCTCCAATGCCAGCATGACCATTTGTGGCATTGTTGGCAAGTTGATCAGTCAAAACATTGCCTCCAATGCCAGCATGACCATTTGTGGCATTGTTGGCAAGTTGATCAGTCAAAACATTGCCTCCAATGCCAGCATGACCATTTGTGGCATTGTTGGCAAGTTGATCAGTCAAAACATTGCCTCCAATGCCAGCATGACCATTTGTGGCATTGTTGGCAAGTTGATCAGTCAAAACATTGCCTCCAATGCCAGCATGACCATTTGTGGCATTGTTGGCAAGTTGATCAGTCAAAACACTGCCTCCAATGCCAGCATGACCATTTGTGGCATTGTTGGCAAGTTGATCAGTCAAAACACTGCCTCCAATGCCAGCATGACCATTTGTGGCATTGTTGGCAAGTTGATCAGTCAAAACATTGCCTCCAATGCCAGCATGACCATTTGTGGCATTGTTGGCAAGTTGATCAGTCAAAACATTGCCTCCAATGCCAGCATGACCATTTGTGGCATTGTTGGCAAGTTGATCAGTCAAAACATTGCCTCCAATGCCAGCATGACCATTTGTGGCATTGTTGGCAAGTTGATCAGTCAAAACATTGCCTCCAATGCCAGCATGACCATTTGTGGCATTGTTGGCAAGTTGATCAGTCAAAACATTGCCTCCAATGCCAGCATGACCATTTGTGGCATTGTTGGCAAGTTGATCAGTCAAAACATTGCCTCCAATGCCAGCATGACCATTTGTGGCATTGTTGGCAAGTTGATCAGTCATTTGTGGTATTGTTGGCAAGTTGATCAATCAAAACATTGCCTCCAATGCCAGCATGACCATTTGTGGCATTGTTGGCAAGTTGATCAGTCAAAACATTGCCTCCAATGCCAGCATGACCATTTGTGGCATTGTTGGCAAGTTGATCAGTCAAAACATTGCCTCCAATGCCAGCATGACCATTTGTGGCATTGTTGGCAAGTTGATCAGTCAAAACATTGCCTCCAATGCCAGCATGACCATTTGTGGCATTGTTGGCAAGTTGATCAGTCAAAACATTGCCTCCAATGCCAGCATGACCATTTGTGGTATTGTTGGCAAGTTGATCAATCAAAACATTGCCCCCAATGCCAGCATGACCATTTGTGGCATTGTTGGCAAGTTGATCAATCAAAACACTGCCTCCAATGCCAGCATGACCATTGTGGCATTGTTGGCAAGTTGATCAGTCAAAACATTGCCTCCAATGCCAGCATGACCATTTGTGGTATTGTTGGCAAGTTGATCAGTCAAAACATTGCCTCCAATGCCATCATGACCATTTGTGGTATTGTTGGCAAGTTGATCAGTCAAAACATTGCCTCCAATGCCAGCATGACCATTTGTGGCATTGTTGGCAAGTTGATCAATCAAACATTGCCTCCAATGCCAGCATGACCATTTGTGGCATTGTTAGCAAGTTGATCAGTCAAAACATTGCCTCCAATGCCAGCATGACCATTTGTGGCATTGTTGGCAAGTTGATCAGTCAAAACATTGCCTCCAATGCCAGCATGACCATTTGTGGTATTGTTAGCAAGTTGATCAGTCAAAACATTGCCTCCAATGCCAGCATGACCAAGAACCCAAGCAAAAACCATGTTGTGTCCATCGGATTTGAGAGAGGTGTGGAGTTGAGGGTGCTGGAGGTTATGGCCAGCAATGGCCTCCGAAGCAGAAAGGGAATTAGCGAAAACTAGAAATTCTTCACGTGTTGATTTCGAGACCATCAGAGTGCCAGGACCAACGATGTGAACCACGCACTGCAGATGGAGCTTGGGGGAATGTGTTTGGGAACTTCTGATATCAGACAGTGCGGTGCCAGTACGGCCTTGAAATTGTTGTTCTGCTGGAAAGTTGTTAAAAAATAGAGGGAAATAGCCTCGGAAAAAACTAGATCACGAAAATCCACAAGAATACCAGATTTCCACGTGGTGGTATGAGCTTTCGTCAAGTCAGAAAAGATAGCTTCCACGTGTTTTTTTTTCAATGAAGGCTTTGCGGATGGTGATTTCAAGAAGGACTAAATGGGCAACTGTAAAATGAGTTTCGTGGAAACAGTACTGTTCTTTGACAAAGAGGCCATCGGTTCCAGTTTGGACGTCAGACGAGAGGTGACCCTCTTTTCCGTTGATATGCAAAGGCAACTGGTCAGAAATGTCGGGCAATAATCAGTAGCGTTGGTCAAGTCTTCCGGGTTTTGGAACTGGAATAATGAGCGAGAGAAAAAAGCGCCCTGTAGTCCAGTTAAGATCGTCCACTTTTCAAACGAATATGGTGACAGCTCTCCGCGAGATGTTTCAGTAGTTGGTAATGGATGCCATCAAGGTCAAGAGCAGAATCACTTCAGGTTTGCAGAGCTGATTCCAATTCATCGAGTGAAAAAGACAGATTATAGTCTTCAATGCTGTTAGAGAAAAGTTGCAGAGATATTTTTCTTCGATTTTTAAATTTTTTTTTAATTTTTGAAAGAAAAAGCACCCGATTTATTAGTGAGAGTTGAGGTTTTTCTTCCCCAACAGTGGAGGCCAACAAATCGGCAACAGCTTTTTGTCTCTAATTACGACTTGTCTGCTAACTTCAAGTGATGGATAGAAGTGTTTGTGTTTTCTTTTGCATTTTCTTCACTATTTTACATTTTTCTTCATTAGCCGTTTGTGCTGTCAGCTTGAAGCAGAAATGTCTGAAAGACGGACGTTCGCTTGTTTTGAGAACACTGATTTAGCTCGCTGGTTTTGATTGGCTCGAATGTTGGGCGCTGGTGGCGTTGAGGTGTACAACTTTTAAGTCGTTGTCGCTGATGGTGTTGAGGTATACAACTTTTAAGTCGTTGTCGCTGATGGTGTTGAGGTGTACAACTTTGAAGTCGTCGCCGCTGATTTTTGATGCTGGCAGTCAGAGTTAACGACAATCATAACTATGATGACGGTAACGACGACAGCGACGACCATGATGATGTTTTAAGCATTTGAGGCTTGTCAGATGTTGTTATGATGGCTCTGGTACTTCTGTTTTAAGGACATCTATCAAGGTGTCTGTAGGGTCCTAACTTTGTAGAACTTCCTCTTTTTCTAGAGGTCCCAGTTGCTTTTTGTTGAATTGAGATGTTAAGGAAAAGCTCTACTTTCTGTCTTTTTAAAATAAAAAAAAATCGGAAAATGGTCCCTTCCAGGGGACAGATCGTGGTGAGTAGACCACTATCAATTCAGGACCAGCGAGGGGTTACAAAGCGACACGTCGATTCACGACAGTGAGCCAGTGGAAGAAGAGGGGTCGGCAACTGCAGCTGCTCCATGGAAAGACTCCTCATGCTCCGTTGGACAGAACTCCTCTCCTGGGCATCTGTCTCCAGCATAGCCTAACATTTGACGTTGGAGATACCTCCCTGGGATGGAGATCAATCCAGACCTTTAGCAAATCTCTAGTGCTCTCTGGCAATGGCGGTGTGTGCAGAGCGTCAGACACTGCGTGTGGGTAGGGACTCTGTTTGACCCTCTGCGAATGGTGAACATCTAGATCTCCTCGTGGCCCTAGCTCACCGTTCATTTCTGACCCTGCATCACTCTTCAGGTCCGGGAATCTGATAACTCTTTGGATGAGTTAGACCTAGCTCACCTTTCATTTCTGACCCTGAATCACTCTTCAGGTCCGGGAATCTGAAAACGTTTCACATGAGGCAGTTTCAAAGCGAGAAGACTGAAGGCGGAGACTGAAGAAAATTAAAAAAAGAAAGGATAGTGTTTCCGCATACACTACAGACAAACGACAGGACAAAACACGATGCATCTTCAAGAAGACTTACAGAGTTCGAAATGCATCGTGTTTTTGTCCTGCAATCTGTCTGTAGTGTCTTGCGGACATGATACCCTTTCTTTGCATGAGTGAAGCTGCTGATGTGCAGACACTTTGATTCTTCAGTCACCAAACACCGTCGCCTGATGAACCTGTTCTGCTCGGCGCTTTGGTCTGCATTCCGTGAGGAGGGGCCATTGAATTAGTCTTTTCGAGGACGTCGGGTCCCCCTTTAGACCTCGACAACCTTTCTGACTGGCCCTGGCCATTGAATTAGTCTTTTCGAGGACGTCGGGTCCCCCTTTAGACCTCGACAACCTGTCTGACTGGCAAAGGACCTGAGAGCAGACAATGGTTTCCCCTCTTCAGCCCGCTCGACAACCAACCATAGAACCCAGTGAGTTGATGACTAGCATGTCAACTAGGACGACGACGACGATGATGACGATGATGCTGCTGCTGCTGCTGCTGCTGATGAGTATGTGCGCAACTACTGCATGATGTCATGTCTTCATGACGTCACGCTGCTTCACTGACCTGGCCGAGAGGTAGGGACAGCCGGCGACCGATGAAGAAGTCAAATTGACCGCCATGCTGCTTGGCGTACGTCGTGTTCACTGACCTGTCCACACACACATCGCTCCACACGTTAGTTTGTTACTATACTGTTACTCTGTACAGTCATACAGAGATCGTACACACATCGCTCCACACGTTAGTTTGTTACTATACTGTTACTCTGTACAGTCACACAGAGATCGTACACACATCGCTCCACACGTTAGTTTTGTTACTATACTGTTACTCTGTACAGTCATACATACAGAGGTCGTACACACATCGCTCCACACGTTAGTTTTGTTACTATACTGTTACTCTGTACAGTCATACAGAGATCGTATGTCGTGTTCACTGACCTGTCCACACACACATCGCTCCACACGTTAGTTTGTTACTGTCACTCTGTATAGTCACACAGAGATCGAACGATATCAAATGTAACTCAATCAACATTTAGACTGAAAAGTCAACTCCATTGTAATAAAAAAAAGGAAAGAAAACACTATTGCTTTAAACCTAAATATGCTCAAATCGCAGTGAGTTTGAAGTCATCAGAAATTCATATTAAATATGCTCAAATCACAGTGAGTTTGAAAAGTCATCAGAAAGTCATATTCAGATTAAAAAAAATCACCACATAAGACACCCACGTGGCACAGAGGTTGAAGTCACTGGCGAAGTTACCCCACTCATATTCGGACACCGTCAAAATAGTCAAGTCACACTGTGTTGATAGAATTATCCAAAAGTCACTCACTCAATTCTCAACGACATTGACAAGTCGTCCCCAAATCACCTAAGTCATACTGACACTGAAAAGATACCTCAGAGTTGGCAAAGTCAATATCGAAGTTGAAACATCACCCCAAAGTCATCCAAGTCACATTTACTTGGAAACGTCACCCCAAAGATATCCCAAAGTTTCATTGAAACTGAAGAATATTGGAGTTGGAATCAGTTTTTCAGAAATTCCCTCCAAAGACACCCAAGTGATATTGAGTTTGAAAAAGTCTTCTACAAGTCCCACAGACAGTTCAGAACAAAAACTACGAAAACACCATCCAAATCATAGAGAAACTGAAAATCTGCCCCATAGAGACCCAAGACTCTTGGGTAAAAAAAACAAACAAACAAACCTCGCCCTACAATGATCGGAGTCATACTCAAATTAAACAGTAGTCCCAACTTGCCCAAAGTCAAGTACCTTAAGCATCAAAACGCCATCCAAAACGTCCAGAATCACACTGAAAAGCCCTACCCTC
Organism: Conus ventricosus; assembly: GCA_018398815.1. Lineage (NCBI taxonomy): Eukaryota > Metazoa > Mollusca > Gastropoda > Neogastropoda > Conidae > Conus > Conus ventricosus. Next base: position 4,288,878 of record CM031625.1, on the reverse strand, counting down.
CCCCCTCCCCTCCCTACCTCTCCCCCCTCCCTCCCCGGCTGGAAGTCATCAAAATCCCTGAATGACTGGAAAGTGACCGGAGACTGGCAGTGATGGATAACTGGCTGCCCTGCTGTGACACAAGTCTCAGCTTCCTCATGTAGTACTCCACCACAGAATAGAATGCCATGGGATTATCTTGCCTTGTCTTGCTATAATCGTGCGTGCAGGTACTGGCTATCCTTTGAAGTGCTTTTTTTTTCTTTTTTTTTTTAACTGACCATTTACAGACCTTAGTCTACGCTAACCTTAAAACAGGATATTAGATGGTAAAAGAAGTTTAGAGAGGAATTCAATAGATGAAACATAATTTTTCCATAAAAACAGAAGCTAGCAGAATATATGCACAAAAATATCACACACACACACATACACACACACACACACACACACACACACACACACATATGCGCCAGCGCGTGCACACACACACACACACACACACATCACACACATATACCTAGACACACGCGCGCTTACGCGCGCTCCCACGCACGCACCGCGCGCGCGCGCACACACACACGCGCACACACACACACACACACACACACACACACACACACACACACACACACACACACACACACTGAGGCAGAAAAACTAAAGAGAGAGAGAGAGAGAGAGAGAGAGAGAGAGAGAGAGAGAGAGAGAGAGAGAGAGAGAGAGAGAGAGACTCACCAATAACGGTTATGAGCAGCAAAAGGAAGTTTCAACGCTGCCGACAGATCTCTGAAACGTCAGAAAACAGGCAAACATCAACAAAGGAACAAACAGAAAACAACCAAACAGCAGAAAACAAACATACATCTGAAAACAAACAACAGAAAACACACAAAGATCAGAACACAAACAAACATCAGAAAACAAACAAACATCAGAAAACAAACAAACATCAGAAAACAAACAAACATCAGAAAACAAACAAACATCAGAAAACAAACAAACATCAGAAAACAAACATCAGAAAACAAACAAACATCAGAAAACAAACATCAGAAAACAAACAAACAACAGAAAACACACAAAGATCAGAAAACAAACAAACATCAGAAAACAAACAAACATCAGAAAACAAACAAACATCAGAAAACAAACAAACATCAGAAAACAAACAAACATCAGAAAACAAACAAACATCAGAGAGCAAACAAACATCAGAAAACAAACGAAAAGAAACAAACAGTCTACACTGGTTCCCTGCCCACCGCTCCCGTTCCCTCTGGATAATGAGAGAAATTATTCTTTCTGACATCCAGTCCATAAGGAGAACATACATAGTGATTGTGTTGAACAAACAAAACGGAATAAGAGATTAAGAGTTTAAACCTCCGCTTTGGTTTTCTCAGTCTGTCTGTCTGCTTCCGTCTCTCTCTGTCTCTCTTTTTTTCTCTCCCTCCCTCCCCCCCCCCCCCCCCCTCTTTGTCGCTCTCTTGTTCTTTGATTAACACATCATTTTGCATGCTTCTACCCTACACTCATAGCCTGAACTTATTTTTGCATTGTTGACCTCACTGTGGGCGAGAACTGGAGTGTGTGTGTGTGTGTGTGTGTGTGTGTGTGTGTGTGTGTGTGTGTGTGTGTGTGTGTGTGTTTGTAGTATGTGTGTCTTTGTGTGTGCGTGTTTCTCTGTCAGTCCTTTTATTTAAATAAATCTTTTTAATTCCTTCAGCAAGATCATGACCATATGAACACATGTTACAACATATAACAACCAAACATTCCTCTCACTCTCAGTCATTGTATACAAGTACAACATACACTTGTTTTAAGCTTGTGATGTACATATGAAGTCAAATTTGTATCCAAACATTTGTGCCGATAATAATGTTATAAACCTCTTACTTGTCCAAGACTGAATAAAGAGTTTCATGTATCACAATCTAATGATCTGTGAGCGAATGAAAGTACAGTTTCAGTATTGTAAATATATATGTTTCCAATGTTCCATCTATGAAGGGTTTTTTTCTGCACAAAAAGGACAAACAATAGAAGAAGACAACAAATACATTAAATTTTAGAGGAAATATTTCAATAGTTAAGCAATTCTCAAAAGGTGTATTGAGTCACAAACAAACAATCACAAAAAGAAACTAACAAGGAGGCAACATCCACAACACACACACACACACACACCGCGCACACACACACACACACACACACACACACACACACACACACACACACACACACACACACACACACAAGTGTATACCATTGTCATTAGCTAGGTTGGTGGGCAGGCGGAGAGATGTTTCAAAAGAACATCAACATCCTTAATATGGATGGTGCTAATTTGCCGAAGAATTTATGCTCTTACAGTTTCAATCGTTGTCTTTTCTTTTCATTTTCCGCAGTGTTGCATTCAGCAGATCACTTTCCAACCTTCTTTCCCTCCCATCTGTACCTCTGACTTGAAGTCTTATTTTTCCGGTACATGCATAGATGACCATTTGCTAATTGTGCTTTCTCTGAGGGCACGGTCTAGACAGCCTCCGGAACTCCCAACCACTGTTTCAGTAATGTGTTAGAGACATTCTTGAATTTGAATATTGGATCCGAGTCCCTAAAGCCCTCCAGACAGTACCGCCGGGATCAGCGTGTACACAGATTAATAGATTTCTTTCATTGATTTAAAGGAAAAGAAAAGAAAAATAAAAATAAGATGAAAAGAAATGATATAATAATACTAAGTAATAACAATACTATCACCACTTTTGATATCAGTATATATAAATCAATCACATTATTATCACAAATATTTCAAACCATATAACTTCACATCATATAAATTCACCCCATAATGATTTTCTGCAGGTCATATATCACTTGTATAAGACTTTCATATTTAGAGATCATTCTCTGTCAGTCCTGTCTATCTCTTTCTCTCTCTATCTCTGTGGGGGGAGGGAGGGGGAAATGAGGGGGGGGGGGGGGGGGGGTCATGTGATCTAGCTCTCCATTGTACCTGAGGCCATGCGGGAAGATCTGAGGCATGGCATCCCACGTGGTCACCGCCTTGATGGAGTCCTTGGGGTACCACCACGAGTCCAGCTGTAGGTACCTGTATCATCATCATCATCATCATCATCACCATCATCATCATCATCACCATCACCATCATCATCATCATCATCATCATCGTCATCATCCCACGTGGTCACCGCCTTGATGGAGTCCTTGGGGTACCACCACGAGTCCAGCTGTAGGTACCTGTATATCATCATCATCATCATCATCATCATCATCATCATCATCATCATCATTGACATGACATCCCACGTGGTCACCGCCTTGATGGAGTCCTTGGGGTACCACCATGAGTCCAGCTGATGGTACCTGTATCATCATCATCATCATCATCATCATCATCATCATCATCATCATCATCATCATCATCATCATCATCATCATCATCCCACGTGGTCACCGCCTTGATGGAGTCCTTGGGGTACCACCATGAGTCCAGCTGTAGGTACCTGTATCATCATCATCATCATCATCATCATCATCATCATCATCATCATCATCCCACGTGGTCACCGCCTTGATGGAGTCCTTGGGGTACCACCATGAGTCCAGCTGTAGGTATCTGTGTCATCATCATCATCACCATCACCATCATCATCACCATCACCATCAGCATCATCAACATCAACGTCTTCACCACCAGCACCATCATCAGGTACAGTGTATTGGTGTAAGGTGTACGTGTCGTACCCTGTACACATAAGATCGGTTTGTTTAGTGTGGTGTGTGCACAGACCTTCGCGAGGAGACGGTGTTCTCGCCTCTGTTGCTCAGCTGGATTGTTTTGTCTCTATGTACAACAGCACAAACAAACAAATAAATGCAAACAAACAAAAACAAACAAATAAACAAACAAACAAGCAAACAACAAGCAAACAATCAACAATCAACAAACAATCAACAAACAATCAACAAACAATCAACAAACACACAAACAAACAAACAAAACCAGCGGAACCGATTTCAACACACTTAGCGGGAACATACAGTTTGGCACAGGGACGACTCCTTTGAATTGTCGGGGGCGGATCCGTGGCGCAGATCCAGATTGAACAACGGATCCCTGGTGGTTCTTTCTTTATAAGCTTCTTTCTTTGCATTTTTGGCGGGCCAGACGATAAATTCGTCTTTCATGTTATTACCAATGATGCTTTCCCTGCGTGGAAAGGTGACGTATTAAAAAAAAGTGACGTGAACTGTTTGAATGGGTAGATCCAATTTTCTTCGACAGTAGTGAAGATTGTCATGACAGAATCTGTGATGAATGATGTTTTGTCATGATCAGGATTATACATGTATCTTCTCTTTGTTCACTTTACGTCTATCGTCGTTGGAGTCCTTCAAAATGCATAAAAGTACGTTAAAAACATGATTATTTACATTGGCATGATCATCATCATCACTGTCAACGTCGATGTCATGAACAACATCATCGCATTCCTGATCGATTTCATCATCTGCATGAACATCGGGAAAAGCAGATGGGCCACTGGTTATCATCGTGACGTTGCCGTGGTAACCACTGATGCCAGAAATGGAGAGAGACAGGGAGGGAGAGAGAGACACAGAGAAACGAAACGAAACGAAACGAAACGAAATGATTTATTGCTATAAAGCGGTACAGCTTCCTTAGCAATATGGCGCGATCAACAACAGCACAACAAAACAATGAAATAATGCCGCGCGGTAAGTCCGACATGGAAACCATGGGAAACAATGTTCACTCTCCTCACTAGGCTGGCATATGTCCCATTGAAACCCGTCATGCAAGTCTCGTGAACACAGGCTGTCACCCCAGGTAGAACTGGATCAGGCCGTGTAGCGTCTCCATCGCCTGTACTGCACGTGCTTGGATCTCCGCGTGTCGTTTATTGTCAACACGTTTCCCTCTACGAAGACTGGCAAGTTTTACACGCTCCTCTGTCAGCATGTTTTTGTTGTCCTGCTTGACAAACCAAAACACACACTCGCCGTCACCAGATGCAGCTGTACAAGAAAACTCGAGGACGAGATCGTCTGACTCACACATTAGCAGATCAGCATCCGTGGATCGCTGCACTGTCACTTTCCTAAAGGATTTGTTCCTATCCTTGTCCCTCAATCGTCTTTGCACAGACCTATCTGTGAGGGCAGCGACAACTTTTCACCACATTGGTACTGAAACCACCAACAGAAGTCTCGATCGCTGACTCGATGTCCGCGCCAGGCTGCTGAATAATAGCAGTGTCACAGTTCATCGAGCCAAACGTGTCGCTGGTGTCATGCACGTGGAGCACATCAGACGGTGCTTCGTCCTCGTCCTGCTCGCTGTCAATCCGGTTCGGCTGTGTAGTCAAAACGTGCTCCTGTGTACTTGACGTTTCCGACTGTGTGTCAGGTAAGAATGACACATCCAGTGGGCGTACCGCGTCAAAGTCACACTCATGCTTTGCGCTTGCCTGTTTCTGCTGCTGCTGTTTGGCCCTCTCCTGGTCTCGTCGAATCTGACTGGGTGGTTTTCTTCTGTAATACTGCACCCGTGTGTTGCGATTTAGGACGGGATCCGCCATATTTGTTGACAGTGGCGGGCTGGCAGGCTTGAGGCGTAACACAACTACCGTGCTGTCTGCTTCTCCCGCCACTTTCCAGCTGGTCACCGTGTTGTCCATCACAGGGCGGTTAGGGTCTTCTCCACAGTCGCTGGAAGTCCAGTAACTGGCATGTTGATAATGAAGTTAGTAAATTTGCCACAGCTCCTTTCAGCGTGCGCCCTGCTGCTTCGCTTCACGTCACGTCGAGACACACACACACACACACACACACACACACACACACACACAAGAGAGAGAGAGAGAGAGAGAGAGAGAGAGAGAGAGAGAGAGACAGAGACAGAGACAGAGACACAGAGAGAGAGTGAGGGAGGGAGGAAGAGAAAGAGAGAGAGAGAGAGGGAGAGAGAGAGAGAGAGAGAGAGAGAGAGAGAGAGGGAGAGAGAGAGAGAGAGAGAGAGAGAGAGCGGGAGAGAGAGGGAGGGAGAGAAGGAGAGAGAGGAAAAGATAGAGAGAGGGAGGGAGGAAGAGAGAGAGAGAGCGGGAGAGATAGGGAGAGAGAGAGAGAGAGAGAGAGAGAGAGAGAGAGGAGAGAGAGAGAGAGGAGAGAGAGAGAGGAGGGGGGGGGGGGGGGGTAGAAATAGCAACAGAATAGCGGACAGACAGACACAGATATACAGACACTCGGTCAGACAAGCAGACAGACAGACCGGCACAGAGGCATGGAAGGGTACTTAAAGATATTGACCATCAGTCCATATGTCAGGCATAATACACAGAGCCAATGCAGACGACAATGAATAGTCCTACAGACAGCACAACGTTGGTTTAAGCAACCTTCATTGAAGAAACAAACAGAACACCTTCACGGTCATCGGAACAAATGAGCAACAAAAGGCCCTAGGCTCAAATATAACATTGACAATATACTGGCGCTTACAACACACACACACACACACACACACACACGCACACGCACGCACGCACGCACGCACGCATGCACGCACGCGCGAGCGCGTGCGCGCGCGCGCGCGCACACACACACACACACACACACACACACACACACACACACACACACACACACACACACACACACACACTCACACATATAGAATGCAAAGCGCTCAAACTTGCAATGGGTCTTCCCACCCATGCATCTTGTCTTCGAACATATAATGAAGCTCAAATTTTACCCTTAGATGATCAGAGGGAAGTGGCTGCCACGAAATTTGTGATAAGAAGCTTTCTAGTTAAGAATGATGTGAAAAATGAAATTAAAATTAGATCAGATATCGACTTTCCTACACGTGCAAAAACAATATCCTCTCAGATTACTTTGGCAACGTATACATCTGAGCTTAGGCAAGCCACGGGCATTACTGTAGACGAAAAGTCTGTATCTGCAAGGCCGTCTTTCTTCCCTACACCACCCTGGGAACTTCAAAGGGCCCATTTTGATATTGACCACACTGATTTAAAAAGAAGACAATATAAATATAGTGGCAAGTAATGCTAAATTTCATATTGAAGAGAAGTATCCAAATCATTTAAAAGTATACACAATGGGTCTTTAAAATCCAGAAAAAGGGCGGGCTCTGCTTATTTGATACCTGTTTTTAAAAGTAGAGAAATGTTTTTCAATGGGAAAAATAAATCGGTTTTTTACTGGGGAAACTTACTGCAATAATTAATGGCGTTTAAATTATTTTCTAAATTTCCCACGATCTATATTTCAAGTACTTTTTTGTGTTGATTCGAAGTCTGTGCTTCAGGGCACTGAAATCTTTAAAAACTGCAAATAGATCAGAAATGATAATTGAAATTAGCTGTTTAATTCATGCCTCTCTATACAAGGCACGGCAATTATTTCTGCTGGATACCGTCCACTGTTTGTTTTATTATAACGACAAAGTAGACGGAGCTGCAAAAAAAGGTGCAAAATGTAGTTCAGAGTCTCTCAGGATAGATTTTCCACTTACGGTTCAAGAACAATATAGTATAGGGGAATCATTTGCTTGGAACCATTCCAGAATTATTTCACAAAGTCTCACAAAAAGCTTATTTAGGGCAGATTTCAGTATTGCAAACTTTAAAACACACTCCCACATCAGCGGAAGTTATCGACCTTGTGTTAGGTGGAAAGTCGATGCTTTTACAACAAAATTTAGTAAAATTGCCTAATGTGTTTGTGGACAGAGCACCAGTTGATCTTTATTATCTCTGTGCCGCCATCAAACAATTTATACCCATACTTTCTACATATATATTACAATATTTTCGAATCACCACATTAACCTATGAATTCTTTTTTCTTTATCAAAGAGTCCATAAGTAGGTACTTTTTAGTTTCTTACTTTTATTTACTCTTACTTATGAGGTTTACTTTAAGTGAGTCAATCATTAACCTACTACTAAATTTACATAACATAACGAAAGGACCATCCTCATCCGTCCCCTACCTCTCACTGTACTCTCCCTTTAACAAAACCATTTGTAGCTTTCTTCTAGCTTTACCCACTTTATCATGAGGGTTTTGTTTGACGCTTTCATTGATGTAGGTTTTTGTTTTTTTTGGGTTTGGTTTGTTTGTTTGTTTTTTTGTTTTTTTTTTTCCGTCTAATATCACCTAGAGTGGTAAGACTTTAAAATTTGAAACTAACTAACACACTCACACACCAACTTTGCCCTACATTTTCCTATCTTATCAATGTCTTGGCATTTTCCAACCGTTTCTCCATTTTCCTTCAGTTCCGCCCGTTCTCCTCTATTTTTCCTAATTATTTTTTTTCTGAGTTCACTGATCTATCCATCCATTTCCTAATTTTCCTTCATCGTGTCTCTGCATTTCCCTATTGTTCACCACGTTCCAATATTTCTCTCTGTTTTTATGTTTTTTCCCTACGTGCTAACGTTTGTTTGGTGTTTCACATTTCCCTGTCTTCTCCAGCTTTCCCCCCTCACATTCTTGCTAACACACACACACACACACACAAAACCACACACACACACACACCCACCCCACTCCACTCACTCACCACACACACACCACACACCACCACACACAAC
>CM031625.1:4275215-4277715 GCA_018398815.1 Conus ventricosus | reverse complement strand
AGCTCCCTTTTCATATGCTGAACTTGGCTGAATGTGTTGGTACTCCTTTGATATACAATGAGGATATATCATCCATAACCTCGAAGGTACTCTCACCAGCACAGGGACAAAGTACACCCAACGACCTCCCATCACGGGCCAACAAAGGGGAGTACACCCAACGACCTCCCATCACGGCAACAAAGGGCCAGTACACCCAACGACCTCCCATCACGGCCAACAAAGGGCAGTACACCCAACGACCCCACACGGCCAACAAAGGGCAGTACAAACCCCAAAGACCTCCCATCACGGCCAACAAAGGGCAGTACACCCAACGACCTCCCATCACGGCCAACAAAGGGCAGTACACCCAACGACCTCCCCTCCGGCCAACAAAGGGCAGTACACCCAACGACCTCCCATCACGGCCAACAAAGGGGAGTACACCCCAAAGACCTCCCATCACGGCCAGCAAAGGGCAGTACACCCAACGACCTCCCATCACGGCCAACAAAGGGCAGTACACCCAACGACCTCCCATCACGGCCAACAAAGGGGAGTTAACCCAACGACCTCCCATCCCCGGCCAGCAAAGGGCAGTACAAAACCCAAAGACCTCCCATCACGGCCAGCAAAGGGCAGTACACCCAACGACCTCCCATCACGGCCAACAAAGGGGAGTACACCCAACGACCTCCCATCACGGCCAACAAAGGGCAGTACACCCAACGACCTCCCATCACGGCCAGCAAAGGGCAGTACACCCAACGACCTCCCAACACGGCCAACAAAGGGCAGTACACCACCAAAGACCTCCCCATCACGGCCAGCAAAGGGCAGTACACCCAACGACCCCCCATCCGGCCAACAAAGGGCAGTACACCCAACGCCTCCCATCACGGCCAACAAGGGCCAGTACACCCAACGACCTCCCTCCACGGCACAAAGGGCAGTACACCCAACGACCTCCCATCACGGCCAGCAAAGGGCAGTACACCCAACGACCTCCCATCACGGCCAGCAAAGGGCAGTACACCCAAAAGACCTCCCATCACGGCCAACAAAGGGCAGTACACCCAACGACCTCCCATCACGGCCAACAAAGGGCAGAACCCAACGACCTTCCCCTCACGGGCAGCAAAGGGCAGTACCCCAACGACCTCCCATCACGGCCAACCCAAAAGGGCAGTGCACCCAACGCCTCCCACACGGCAACAAGGGGGAGTACACCCCAAAGACCTCCCCTCACGGCCACAAAGGGCAGTACACCCAAAAGACCTCCCATCACGGCCAACAAAGGGCAGTACACCCAACGACCTCCCATCACGGCCAACAAAGGACAGTACAACCCACGACCCCCCATCACGGCCAACAAGGGCAGTACCCAACGACCTCCCATCACGGCCAACAAAGGGCAGTACACCCAACGACCTCCCATCACGGCCAGCAAGGGCAGTACACCCAACGACCTCCCATCACGGCCAACAAAGGGGCAGTACACCCAACGACCTCCCATCACGGCCAACAAAAGGGGAGTAAAACCCAACGACCTCCCATCACGGCCAACAAAGGGCAGTACAAACCCAACGACCCCCCCATCACGGCCGCAAAGGGCAGTACACCAACGACCTCCCATCACGGCCAACAAAGGGCGTACACCCAAGACCTCCCATCACGGCCAGCAAGGGCAGTACACCCCAAAGACCTCCCATCACGGCCAACAAAGGGCAGTACACCCAACGACCTCCCCTCACGGCCAGCAAAGGGCAGTACACCCCAAAGACCCCATCACGGCCAACAAAGGGCAGTACACCCACGACCTCCCATCACGGCCCCAACAAAGGGCAGTAAACCCCCAAAGACCTCCATCACGGCCAACAAAGGGCAGTACACCCAACGACCTCCCATCACGGGGCCCTGCAAAGGGCAGTACACCCAACGACCTCCCATCACGGCCAACAAAGGGCAGTACACCCCAAAACCTCCCCTCACGGCCAACAAGGGCAGTACACCCAACCCACCTCCCATCACGGCCAACAAAGGGCAGTACACCCAACGGGCCTCCCATCACGGCCAACAAAGGGGAGTACACCCAACGACCTCCCATCACGGCCAACAAAGGGCCAGTACACCCAACGACCTCCCATCACGGCAACAAAGGGCAGTACACCCAACGACCTCCCATCCGGCCAACAAAGGGCAGTACCAAACCCCAAAGACCTCCCATCACGGCCAACAAAAAGGGGAGTACACCCAACGACCTCCCATCACGGCCACAAAGGGCAGTACACCCAACGACCTCCCATCACGGCCAACAAAGGGCAGTACAAAACCCCAACGACCTCCCATCACGGCCAACAAAAGGGGAGTACACCCAACGACTCCCATCACGGCCAACAAAGGGCTGGCACCCAACGACCTCCCATCACGGCCAACAAGGGGAGTACACCCAACGACCTCCCCTCCCCGGCCAAAAAGGGCAAGTACCCCAACGACCTCCCATCACGGCCCAAAAAAG
>CM031625.1:4265215-4270215 GCA_018398815.1 Conus ventricosus | reverse complement strand
AAATCACCCTTGTCGTGGGATACAAACCCCACAGACTCACACACACAGCAACTCAATTATATGATTTTTTTTTTTCATTTTGAGATTCTTTAGACGGATAAAATGAGTCCGAGCAGAATATTCCAGTTCATCAGCTCAGTTTCTTGCAATCCAATCTGAAGGAGAATGAAAACAAACTGTGACAAAATCATCCTTGAACGATGAGAATGAAAACAAACGGTGACAAAATCATCCTTGAACGATGCAACCAAAAAATATTGAATAAGATTCAACTGGCAAAGGAAATAGCATTTCAGAAAAAAATATAAATAAAGAAGAAATCAAGGAAAATCGATAATGAAAAATCGAAATGAATCCCAGACTAGGAAAGTGAAGAATAATGATCGTGTTATGCGTTTTTTTTTTCCGGCACTGGGAACATCCAATGACATTTGAGGTTGGATGATTCCATCATTACTGCCCGCCCCCCCCCCCCCCCCCCCCCCGCCCCCTCCAGGGAAAGCATTTCACTCATGGACTTTGAAAATGTTTTTCAGATTTACTGTTTTACATTGAAAAATCGACCGACATCGACGTAAAGATCAATTCTAACATGCTTATAAAAAGAACAATCATAAATGAAATTAACGCACACGCACGCACCCACACGCGCTCATACACGCACGCACCCCCCCTCCTCACACGCACACACACACACACACACACACACACACACACACACACACACACACACACACACACACACGCACACACGCACACACGCACGCACGCACACACGCACGCACGCACGCACGCACGCACACAATCAAAGAGGGATGCAACCCAGGAGCGTCAATATCTCCAAAAACAAAGATGGACTACCCTCGAGGACATGCAAGTTACACCTCATTTTCAAACCGTTTCAGACACATTACAGCGATCAATATTGTTTCTCCGTGATTTTGTTCATCTTGAACTTAGAAGCGAAAAACTGATGTCACGTTTAGACTGGAAACCTAAAACAATGGTCTGAAATTAGAGCATAATCTCCCCCTCCCCCATCGTTCCCCAGTCTGTTTCAAGTTCTAAATATTTTGCCGACACAAACACTTAAATCTCGAGACAGAAATGAAACAAGTTTAAACGAAACGAAACTAAAATTAAGTAAAATGAGTTTTGAAATTTATATGCAGGATAGACTACAGCCATTTTTAAAAGGAGAGACTGGTGATGTCACAACTAGATTATAGGACGGTAAAAGAGAACAGCATGCAAGATGTACAACCCTCTGACTCATTCAGACTACAAATTTGATCAGCTTAAGGTTCACATAACACCAATATACGAATGCACTTCTATACTGAGCACAATAGCTCGCCTCTTTAAGGCTCTGTACAAATACATAGTCTTAATCCTTCACATTTCTATTTTTAGTTCTTCCCAGGCCAAACAGTGACACACAGAGCTGAAGTGGATTTGCACAGAGTTCCAAGGCAATATGCGAGAGGTCACTGACAGCGGAAAGAAATCATCGTTTGCGCCGTTTGTTTTCTTGACAACCACATGTAGTGGGTTGGGGCGGATTTCCAAGTGCTGTAAAGTATGCCTTCAACTGTTGTGGCTGATGTTGGACCTGCACTGAAGCAAGGGCAAGCAGGTAACCCCTAGTTTCAATCGCTGTGTCTGTCGTAGCTACCTGCACTGAAGGAAGGGCAAGCAGGTAACCCCTAGTTTCAATCGCTGTGTCTGTCGTAGCTGCCAAGAGGAGCCTCATCGCTTTGTCCTGAATTCCTTGTAATGAAAGAAGATTGATCTCAGTCAGTGTTGTAAGCCAGAATCCAGAATCAGTCACACTGAGTACAACTGCGTGAGGCGGTCGATAGAGGTGGCGCTGTTCAATGCCTTTAGCTGCCATTGCTTTCATGACAGATCGGTTTTGTTTTGTTTTGTTTTTTGCATTTAAGCACAATAACCTCAACAAGTTTCCTAAAGGTCAGCATTCGATCAAAGCGTCTACCTGAATAGTCTAGAGTGTCAGTTGATTCCACTGGTAGTCCATTGAAGGAAACTGGTGAGGGTGCTTGTCCTGATGTCTTGTTGCTGAGAGTGCAGACTGATGTCTGGGCTTTTGTAGGGCTGACGGCCGATCTAGTTTCTTGACAACACGGAGCAATGTTGTTCAGCTGCTGCTGATCTGCTTTCATTTTGTCTTGGGCGTTCTTTGATGTTCTGTCCATCAGACCGTCCTCCACTAGTGTCAGCACCCGAGCAATTCCGCTTCTGTTGCGGTCTGCAAGGCCTTTAGCGTCAACATTGTACAAGACAGGGGAGAGAGGAGAACTTTATGGTGATCCCATGGACAGTGTATGAGGCTCAGACGCCCAGTTTCCAAATCGTAGGATGACGGTTCGCTCCTGAAGTGCCGCTGCCATCCATCGTGTAGGCGTCCTGCTGACTCCAAAGTCAAGGAGTAGTTCCATGAGAAGCGACATCTATCACTAACAGGGTGTGTGTGTAATATCCATAGACATCTATCACTAACAGGGTGTGTGTGTAATATCCATAGACATCTATCACTAACAGGGTGTGTGTGTAATATCCATAGACATCTATCACTAACAAGGCGGGTATGTAATATCCATAGACATCTATCACTAACAGGGGGTGTGTGTAATATCCATAGACATCTATCACTAACAGGGTGTGTGTAATATCCATAGACATCTATCACTAACAGGGTGTGTGTGTAATATCCATAGACATCTATCACTAACAGGTGGTGTGTGTAATATCCATAGACATCTATCACTAACAAGGCGGGGTATGTAATATCCATAGACATCTATCACTAACAGGGTGTGTGTGTAATATCCATAGACATCTATCACTAACAAGGCGGGGTGTGTAATATCCATAGACATCTATCACTAACAAGGCGAGGTGTGTAATATCCATAGACGTCTATCACTAACAAGGCGGGGTGTGTAATATCCATAGACATCTATCACTAACAAGGCGGGGTATGTAATATCCATAGACGTCTATCACTAACAAGGCGAGGTGTGTAATATCCATAGACATCTATCACTAACAAGGCGGGGTGTGTAATATCCATAGACATCTATCACTAACAAGGGGTGTGTAATATTCATAGACATCTATCAGTAACAAGGGGTATGTAATATTCATGGACATCTATCACTAACAAGGGGTGTGTGTAATATCCATAGACGTCTATCACTAACAAGGGTGTGTGTGTAATATCCATAGACATCTATCACTAACAAGGGTATGTAATACTCATGGACATCTATCACTAACAAAGGGTGTGTGTAATATCCATAGACGTCTATCACTAACAAGGCGAGGTATGTAATATCCATAGACATCTGTCACTAACAAGGGGTGTGTGTAATATCCATAGACATCTATCACTAACAAGGCGGGGTGTGTAATATCCATAGACATCTATCACTAACAAGGGGTGTGTGTAATATCCATAGACATCTATCACTAACAAGGGGTGTGTAATATCCATAGACATCTATCACTAACAAGGGGTGTGTGTAATATCCATAGACATCTATCACTAACAAGGGGTGTGTGTAATAGCCATAGACATCTATCACTAACAAGGGGTGTGTAATATTCAGAGACATCTATCACTAACAAAGGGTGTGTAATATCCATAGACATCTGTCACTAACAAGGGGTATGTAATATCCATAGACATCTATCACTAACAAAGGGTGTGTGTAATATCCATAGACATCTATCACTAACAAGGGGTGTGTGTAATATCCATAGACATCTATCACTAACAAGGGGTGTGTGTAATATCCATAGACATCTATCACTAACAAGCGGGGTGTGTAATATCCATAGACATCTATCACTAACAAGGCGAGGTGTGTAATATCCATAGACATCTATCACTAACAAGGCGGGGTGTGTAATATCCATAGACATCTATCACTAACAAGGCGGGGTGTGTAATATCCATAGACATCTATCACTAACAAGGCGGGATGTGTAATATTCATAGACATCTATCACTAACAAGGGGTGTGTGTAATATCCATAGACATCTATCACTAACAAGGGGTGTGTGTAATATCCATAGACATCTATCACTAACAAGGGGTGTGTAATATCCATAGACATCTATCACTAACAAGGGGTGTGTGTAATATCCATAGACATCTATCACTAACAAGGGGTGTGTGAATATCCATAGACATCTATCACTAACAAGGGGTGTGTAATATTCAGAGACATCTATCACTAACAAGGGGTGTGTAATATCCATAGACATCTGTCACTAACAAGGGGTATGTAATATCCATAGACATCTATCACTAACAAGGGGTGTGTGTAATATCCATAGACATCTATCACTAACAAGGGGTGTGTGTAATATCCATAGACATCTATCACTAACAAGGGGTGTGTGTAATATCCATAGACATCTATCACTAACAAGGCGGGGTGTGTAATATCCATAGACATCTATCACTAACAAGGCGAGGTGTGTAATATCCATAGACATCTATCACTAACAAGGCGGGGTGTGTAATATCCATAGACATCTATCACTAACAAGGCGGGGTGTGTAATATCCATAGACATCTATCACTAACAAGGGTGTGTAATATCCATAGACATCTATCACTAACAAGGGGTGTGTGTAATATCCATAGACATCTATCACTAACAAGGGGTGTGTGTAATATCCATAGACATCTATCACTAACAAGGGTGTGTAATATTCATAGACATCTATCACTAACAAGGGGTGTGTAATATCCATAGACATCTGTCACTAACAAGGGGTATGTAATATCCATAGACATCTATCACTAACAAGGGGTGTGTGTAATATCCATAGACATCTATCACTAACAAGGGGTGCGTGTAATATCCATAGACATCTATCACTAACAAGGGGTGTGTGTAATATCCATAGACATCTATCACTAACAAGGCGGGGTGTGTAATATCCATAGACATCTATCACTAAC
>CM031625.1:4257715-4260215 GCA_018398815.1 Conus ventricosus | reverse complement strand
AGAGACATTTATATACACTTCGATAACCACATCATGCATACACTTACATAGTCACAGACATTCATGCATCTCTCTCTCTCTCTCTCTCTCTCTCTCTCTCTCTTCGTCTAATATCACAGATGTGAACAAACGTAAACCTGAAGATCTACTACTACTACAACTACTACTAAAAACACAGGGAAACACACACACACACACATACACACACACACACACACACACACACACACACACACACAAAGGACGCACACAACGCACGCGCGTATGCAACCCCTCACCTCCCCCCCACCTCCCGAACACACGCACACACCACCCATGCTCTACATGATTTGTCTTTCACAGCTGCGTAAGCCAAACCCGATCAACAGCAAAAATTTCGAACGGTCCAATAGAATCAATCGTCCAAAGCACCAACACTCAGCCAATCAGAAGCATGGACTGTCTCGTCCGATTAGCCAATCGCACGGCGCGTTGCTTCCTGACCCTTTAAACATGTCATCTACTCCCCCCCCCCCCTTTCCCCTCCCTTCATCCTCACTCCTTCATCACGCGATGATCGTGGCTCTTCAGCCAGGTCTCACACCCCCCCCCCCCCCCGTCCTCCAGAGGTCATCCTTCTCCTCCCGACAAGGTGGATTACAACTTTGCACATCGCATGTGTTTATACGGATGTGTTCAAGTCACGGAACAAAGATTCTCTCTCTCTCTCTCTCTCTCTCTCTCTCTCTCTCTCTCTCTCTCTCTCTCTCTCTCAACATACTTCCTCTGAGTAAGCAACTGGAATTCAACAAGGCAGCATTTATGGTTACAATCTTGACAGATACTATGCCATGTTATATCAATGCCCTCTTTACAAGACTGAACAGCTTTTCTGGCTCGAAGAAATTCCTTCTCTCCTACCCACGCATTGATCAATACAAAACAAATCTAGCTTACTCTGGACCTTACGTCTGGAACTCACTTCCAGCGAGTCTACAAAATACGAATACTTTAAATCTTTTCAAAAAACATTTGATTGAAATGATTAGCGTCCCTTCGCAAAGTCTTCTGTAAACCATACTTTGAATACACCGTTTAAACATATAAGCTGCTCCGTTAAATCGCTCCCCCCCCCCCCACTCCCACTCTGTCTACCATCCCTCTTCTCCTCCCCTGCCTACCATTCTCCCCCCTCCTCCGACCTCTCTCTCTCTCTCTCTCTCTCTCTAGTTTTGTTTGTTTTTATTTGTAAGTTTCCTTCAGTTTGACTACCAGCCATGCCATTATTACTTTTATGAACAGTCTGCATAATTATCATTCTAGAATTAGATTACAGTGTTGCTATGTTGAATTGTCAGTATGTGTTGAAACAATGTATGCATGACAAGGACAGATTGTAAGACTAGGATTTGGCCTAAAATCTTCATCCTTGCGTATTGAAGATCAATCAATCAATCAATTAATCTCTCTCTCTCTCTCTCTCTCTCTCTCTCTCTCTCTCTCTCTCTCTCTCTCTGTAAACGTGCGTGCCTGCTTGTCTGCCTGCCTGCCTGCATGCATGCACACCTGCGCACTTGTGTGAGTGCAAGTGTGCGTGAGTGCCTGTGTATGTATGTGTGTGTGTATGTGTGTGTGTGTGTGTGTGTGTGTGTGTGTGTGTGTGTGTGTGTGTGTGTGTGTGTGTGTGTGTGTGTGTGTGTGTGTGAGTGACAGACAGACAGACAGACAGACAGTATTTCCCTGTGCGAGTGAGGACACTGTCCCTGTAGGTCTAAGGTGTCCTGAGATCGTATGTCCTCAGAAGGTTTGGAAGTGAAAGCAAAGCTCCTCAAAGTCCAGCCACACACCTTTCAGTTTCTAAGTAGGATGTCTGCCGGAGGAAACCAGAATACGTTGGTCTCCCTCGTGCAGGTCAAAAGCAAACAAACAAACAAACAAACACGGAAAATAAACATGCAATGGGGAGAAAACAAGTGCAGGTGACAAAGTCCTCAGTCTCTACCAAAAGGACTTCATGGGAATAAGGTTGATGGGAGGGGAAGGAGTAGGAGAACTTCATGTTTTGTTTGGTTTTTCTTTTTTTTCCTTTTCCGCGTACGCAGGCTGATTCTCCTGCGGACACTCACTGTATAGACAGGCAAGGATTAATCTCAGCTACCCAACAAACGGAGTGAAGTGTTGTGTGTATGACCATTTTTTTTCTCCTGTCATTAAGGCAGCCATACTCCATCTTCGTGGAAGGCGCATGCTATGTGTAACGTGTCATCCATACCAACGGCCAAACTGGCCTTCCCTTGCGAAAGTTGGTGATGGGATTTGACGTGTGTGCAAGATGTTGTGCGTGCGTTCACACACGGAACCTCGGTTTACAGTCCCATTCGAAGGACTGTATTGGAGATGGAGTCAGAACCAATGTTAACTTCGAGGGAAAAATCCCCCTGTACCGAAACGGCCCGGCGGAGATTCGAACCCGCAACCCCAGGATCACCAAGACTACGTGTCTGGCGCTTTGCCGCTGAAC
>CM031625.1:4220215-4240215 GCA_018398815.1 Conus ventricosus | reverse complement strand
AAGTGGGACAGAGTGAGAGGAGACAGAGAGAGAGACAGAGAGAGAGAGACAGAGAGAGAGAGAGGGGGAAGTGACCAGAGAGAGAGAGAGAGAGACAGAGAGAGACGAGAGAGAGAGTGAGGAGGAGAAGGGGAAGATGAGAGATGAGAGGGAGAGAGAGTGAGAGAGAGAGAGAGAGGTGGTTTAAGTGTAAAGTATGGGGAATGCAATGCCAGCAGAACCACCAGGGCCATTATCCGGGCTATCACCGTGTTGAAGTGAACTCACAAATCATCTGAGAAAAAAACCCCCGGGCAAACCAAAACCAAAACACAACACATCGAAAATCAACAACAACAACAACACCAACAACAACACACACACACACACTCATTCCACATAACCCGTTACAATTACACCTTCTAAAAACACATCAGAAATTTTTGTTAAAAAAATAAATCTCTCGTTCTGTAAAAAATCTTAGATCAGATGGAAATGTTAAATCTTGTCAGAAATTCAAGGATCACATCAGGTTGGGTGGGGACACTCGGAACAAGGTTGTATTGCAGTCTGCTGCAATCATGGGTCGGCTGCATCATGTTTATGTTCACATCATGCAAGTCCAAACACTACTTAAAAGAACATGCTGAAGTGCTCCTTTAGAGATGTTAATAAGCGTAGGTTATTTGGTTTCAGCTTATCTACTGATGGCCTGGCATGATCTATTGCCCTGCTGTGGTTGTTTTTGTTGCTGTGTTTTTGTTGGCTGTTTTTTTTGATTTGATGCTGTCCCTACAGAGAGAGAGAGAGGAAGAGAGAGAGAGATGAGAGAGTGAGATGGAGGAGGAGAGGAGTGAGAGAGGAGACTGAGGAGAGAGGAGGAGATGAGAGAGAGACGGAGTGCGTGTGTGCAGTGCGTGATGTGCTTCCATCCCACTCGCGTATTGCGTGGTGTGTGCTGAGCACGCGTGTACTCGTGATGTGTGTGTGTGTGTGTGTGGGTGTGTGTGTGTGTGTGTGTTGTGGGTGTGTGTGAGTGTGCGCGCGCGTCGCGCGTGCGTGTAAGCCCCTAAGTGTGTTTTTTTGTTCCTTTTCTTTCAATGGTCTCTCAGAAGCACCTTTTGTTCACTTTGACAGTCTTTCTTTTTTCTGTGCATGTTTCCTAAATATTTCTCTGTCATGTCTTAGTGATGTCCCTCACCCTCAACTCTCCTTGTTCCCTTTTGTTCGTGGACGGAATGTCTGTCTGTCTGTCTGTCTGTCTGTTACCCCCCCACCACCCTTTCCATCCT
Organism: Conus ventricosus; assembly: GCA_018398815.1. Classification (NCBI taxonomy): domain Eukaryota; kingdom Metazoa; phylum Mollusca; class Gastropoda; order Neogastropoda; family Conidae; genus Conus; species Conus ventricosus. The sequence continues at coordinate 4,238,944 of CM031625.1, read as the reverse complement.
TTTGTCTTGTTGGAAAGTTCGAACAGTCAGGTAAAACTGTCTGTCAGGATCACAGTTTAGCCGAAGGAAACGACCCCCCCCCCTCCCCACCTAACCCCTCCCACAAACCACATGGACGTTTACCGATGACAAATTCTTGCAGAAAATGTGGATCGGCCTATTTTATAAACTGGCTGTCTCAGTCAAATTTTCCACGACGATCGCTCGCGCACAAAAGCTCTGTGCGTGTGACACATACATACGCGCGCGCGCGGCGTTGCGCGAAGGACACACACACACTAGTTTGGGTGCCTAGCTAAACAGTGCACAAACCAATCACAAAATAGTATTAAAAAAGGGACACAATCGTTGATGGAAGCTTAAGTGCACACTCATTACGTCCCTTCATTTTATTCTTTCTGATTTAAAAAACCAAAAATCTCCCAAGAACTGCGGCGTAGTGATCGTCAAGAGTTTTGAGAGGGAGAGCGTCGTGGAGGGCAGGTGGACAAGACGCCGGTACGGGCAAGGAAAGATGGCCCGACATTCGTTCGTTCGAATCTTTTTCGTCATTCTTGGTTTAAAGGGGATGATTTCAGTCACTCGGCGACGCACTTCTTTGTTCTTTTCTGCGTACGCAGGCTGATACTCTGCAAGGAACAGGCACGTATTAATATCCCATCATACCCAACAAAGGGAGTGGAGTTTTTTTGTTGATGACCGTTTTTTTATCCCGCCAGTAAGGCAGCCATACTCCACTTCAGTGAAGGTGCATTACTATGCGTAACGTGTCATCAAGGCGTGTGCAAGAGTTATGCTGCGTTCATACACGGAAACCTCCGTTTATAGTCTATTGAAGGACTATGAGAAAGAGAGTCAGAATCATGTTAACTCCGAAGAAAAATTCCCCTGTACCGAATCGGCCCGGCGGAGATTCGAACCCGCATACCCCAGGTTTCACCAAGGTTTGCGAGTCCGGCGCTTTACCAATGAGCTATTTTCCGGCCCCCGCGCAGGCAATGAATAGCAGCAACACGCTATGACAGTCGTTGCCCATGGCCTGGCTCTCTTTACATTGACTGTACTGTCAATTCTGAAATGTTTCATTCCACGTTCGCCACCCCCCCCCCCCCCCCTCACTCACCAAGGAAAAAAAAAAACCCAGTCGGTTTAAACGTTCGTTATTCACAGGAACAAAAGTTGCCAATGCAGACAGCTCTGTCCACTAGGTGGGGGAGGGGGGAGAGATTCAAATTCCTGTAGATCAGGAGTCTAGTCAACCTTCTTAAAGTTCTCAACTTTTCTTTGTTAATCAATTTAAACTATCCGATCAGGCTTTTGATCATGTGCAGTGTGTGGTTCCAAACTTAGCGGAATGTGGTTTTTGTGTAGCGTATATGGACTAGTCCGCGCACGCAGTGACGCCTTGGTGAAACATGAAATCTGAAAGGCGCCGACGGATGCGCGGCGGTATTAGGGTGCTCTGGGAGACAGGGGGAGGCAACAAAACAGCAGATTCCACGGCGGCCCATTCTTCCAGAGGGGAGGGTGGGGGAAAATGTGGGGAGGGGTGGGGGGTGGGTGGGGCGTGAGGAGTGGGAGGGAGGGGGTGGTTGGTGGGGGGGTAGGTATAGCTTCAACATCCACAGAACCGTCAAAAGAGGCACCACAAGCCGCTCTGTCTGTCTGTCTGTCTCTCTGTCTAAGATCATAAAATCTTGTAAAAGAATAAAGTGGAAACTATTATACAACTACTATTACTACTAACACTGCTTGCTGGTGGTACTACTATACTGCTATTGCTACTAATACTATCCACCATAACCACCATTATTTCTCAACATGACCTCAAGTTAAAGTGGTCCACAGCGAGTTGAAGGTACAGAAGGACCAGCTGTGTACACATAACGATAACACAACATTTACATACAAACTTTGTTTGTGGACTTGTGTTCACATAACGATACAACACAAACTTGTATGGACATGTGTACAATAACGATCACACATACAAACTTTGTATGGACTTTACAATACACATTACTGACAAACTTTGTATGGACAGTACAAACACACACAAATACAGAAACAACTTTGTATGGACATGTTCATGCAGAACTGGGGCAAACGTAACGATTACACACATACATACAAACTTTGTATGGACATACATACACACATACAGGACAAACTTTGTATGACATACAATACTACATACATACATACTTTGTAAGGAACATGTTCATGCAGAACTCGAGCAGACATAACGATACACACATACATACAAACTGTGTATGGACATACAATACACACATACAGACAAACTTTGATGGTCACGTTCATTTGCCAGAAACTGGGGGAGGTCGAAATGATATAGCGTGGTCGTTGAGCGTTCCGCTTCAGTTTGCAGATTTGAAGCCAGTTTTCTGGCACCAGGCTCTGTGTCCTCCGCGAACATTGAGGGGGGTGGGGGTTGGGGGCAGCGAATTGAATTCTTCCCAACTTTAAATGGAAAGCGACATGCGGTTTTTACCAGCAAGTTGTCTGCACGTCTGTTTCTCTGTCGGCCAACAATTCAGGTTTTAAAAAAAAAATAGAAATGAGCACGCTATGGCTGGAAAATTACTTAAAGAACGAGATTACATCTTCATTCAAGTTTGCCGAATCTTGTGGAAGAGCGAATGAAGGGGTAAGAGGGAGTGTGAGGAAACGAACAAAAAAAAGTACGAGGAGAAGGAGAGAAGTATGGGATGTTGTAAAGGATAGAAAGATAAGATAGAGTGAAAACTGGGTAGTTAGTTGAAGATGTTAAGAATGTAGTAGAAGATGAAGTTTGATGTTGAAAGTTTGTTGATAGTAGTAGATGATGATGGAGGAGGAGGTGGTGGAGGAGGTGTGGTGGACTGTAGTGGTGGAGGGTGAGTTGATGAAGAAGAAGTTGAAGTTGTTGTTGTTGGTGGAGGTGGTGGTGGAGTGGTGGGTGGTGGTGGTGGAGGTATGTTGTTGTTTGTTGATTATGTTAGTTGATAGTTGATTGTTGATGTTGTGTTGTAGTAGAAGAAGAAGAAGAAGTGGTGGTAGATGTAGTAGTTGAAGTATGGTTGTTGTTTTGTTGTGTTGTTGTTGTTTTTGTAGTAGAAGTAGTGATGTTGATGTGGTTGTTGTAAGATTGAAGAAGGTAGGAAGATGTAGTAATGAGAAGTAGAAGTAGATGATGAGAAGTAGGAGGTGTGCTGGTGTAGGGGAGGTGGAGGTGTAGGAAGATAGTAGATAGATGAAGGAGGAGGTGGAGGTGGTGGTGGATGAGGTGGAGGTGGTGGTGGTGGATGGTAGGAGGAGAGGACAGAAGAGGAGGTGGGAGAGAAGATAGTAGAAGAAGTTGAAGAAGAAGAAGATGAAGAAGAAGAGTAGAAGAAGAAGAAGAAGGAGGTGGTGGAGGAGGAGGAGGAGGAGGAGGAGGAGGAGGTGGAGGGGGAAATAAACCCCCCACCCCACAATAGGGGGGGGGGAACAGGAAGAGGGAGGAGGGAGTGAAGAAGAGAAGAAGAAGAAGATAGAAGAAGAGATGAAGATGAAGATGATGTTGTGGTGGAGGAAAGTGATTGATTGTAGAAAGTAGATGAAGATGAAGATGTATTGGAATGAATCTGTAATGGGTTGTGGAATTGGGCTTCAGTGAAGGCCTTTTGAACATTCATGCCAACAATAACTACAATTTATAAGTAAGGGTATCTGCGAATTACATAATTTAATGATCTGCCTGATTAACGTTTGAATGCGTTATTTATCTAGCTATCTAGCTCTCTCTCTCTGTCTCGAGACGCGCGATACCGCGCGCGCTGCTCACTCCCGGTAATTCCCACCCCCTCTTATCATACACACATCACACTACTCACACACACTCTCACACATCTCACACTCACACACTCACACACACTTCTCATTCAACTGCATCGGTTTATCAGCATTTCACTTTTTTTTTTTCCGTACGTATGTATAGTCAGGCTAATGTCTACGCTTTAGGTCGTCATGAGTATCAAAAGAAGAAATTTAAATTTTCTTTTTTGAAAAAGGGGTTAATTGGGAAATATTTCTGTTTTTTGCGGGAAATTTTTGGGTTCCATTCTTTCCCCACAAAAGGAAAGAAATTTTGTTTTGAAAAAAACTAAATTGTTTTGGAAAAAATAAATTTCTAAAGCAAAATCAGGAGGGTTTGATTTTAAAATGTACTTTTTTGATTTTAAATAATTGGGCATGCGTAAGGGAAAATTTTTTGTGCATAAGAACCCGAGTGTTGAATGTTATAATGAGTGAAGAGGCCCATTTATTTTATTGACAAAAATACATCACGAATGGGAAGGACGGATTGTTTTTGACAGGGATCATCTTAATGGCTCGTTTTTGCAATGAACAAAGGGGTTTTTAAAAAGTGATGGCCCCACATTCCCCCAGATTTTTTGGCGTGGTCTAATCGACCCTTGAACAAAAGAAAAAATAAAAAATTTTTCTTTGAATTTTCCCCCCGTTAAAAGAAAGTTGTTTTTATCTGTGACAGCTGGAAACAAAAACACGAGATTTTTTGTTTTGGTTATGGATCTGATCGGGGCCAGGAAAGTTTTCATGGGTGAGGGCCCTTAATTTAATTTGTGTTTTGCAACTTTTTTTATTGTTTTACTTTGTAAAATTATTTTAATTTTGCTTTTTTTTTGACTTGTCTTTTTTGACTTTGCACATTTTAAAACAAGACTCGGTTTTATGAGGAGGGAAAAGCATGTCTTTTGGGGAACCCACACCGTTTCCATGATTTTGCTTGCTTTAAAAATTGAAAATTTAAAATTTCATCGAGGTTTTAAAACTAGAGTTTTTTTAAAGTTGTATCATCAGGAACAAATCACACCTGAAATTTTATGAATTGTTTAAAGGGGGGTCATTTATGTAGAGGGGAAAAACAGGGGCCTAAGTTGTTCCCTGTGGCACGTTTTGGGAAAACAGTTTTTTGAAGAAATAACACCCTTTAAAAAAAAAAGTTTTTGCGTACGGTTCAAAAAATAAGTCTAAAAAATGATTTCCGTTTTGGGTTGTCGACGCCGTATAATTAAGTTTTTTTTTAGGGGTTTATTGGTTTAAAATTTAAAAATCAAACCCTTTTGTTAATAAATTTAAACAAAAACCCCAAAACTGTTTTCCCTGTTGTTGTTATCTTTTAGCCAAAAATTTTTGGACCCGACACAAACCCTTTTTCACGGGGAATGTATTTTCCCTAAATCTGATTTGATTGTTTAAAAAAATTAAAAAAAAAAAAGTTTTGTTTCTTAAATTAAAAGATGATGGGAGGGTTTGATGGATTGACGTTCTAATGGTTTTGAGACGGACGATAGCACCCAAAAATTGGTCTGTAGTTTTTTGGAAAACTAAACCCCCTTTTTTTGTGCGGGGGAAATTTTTTTGCTTTTTTTAAATGCATCGGGAAAAGTAATTTTTTTAGATAAACAAAGATTAAAGAGGTATGAAGAGAATTTAAATTTATTTTGGGTACAGTAGTTTTAATATTTGGGGGAAAAATTCCACAAAGCTGTTTTAAACTTTTTTTTTTTCAAAGTTGTTTGGATTTTTAAACACTTTTTTTTAAACAGATATTGGGGGAATGGGAAAACTTTCGGGTATATTTTTTGCATCCCCAAAATTTCTGAAAATTCCCCGGGTTTTTAAAAAATGCTAGTTTTATTTTTTCCCTTTTTAGCTTGTTCCCAATTTTGGCAAAATGATCATTTATTTGTTTCTACGGGAATGGAACATTCCTGTCTTGAGGGAAAACGGCCCCGAAAGTTTTTAAATTGCTTTCCAAATAGAGGTCCTTTGTTTTTATTTTGGACCAACTTTCGGGAAAAGAATCACATTTGGGACTTTTAAATTTTGTACTTCACAATTTTGGTTTTCTCTTAAACTTTTCAGACCCTACACTTTTTAAATCCCCCCTTTTCTCGCCCGGGCATTCAAAATTTACCCTGAGTGAGCCAGACAGGCAGGATATCTGATTTGACTCGCCTGGATAATGATGTTTTTTTGTCGAAATATTCAAAAAGGGTTTCCCGGGTTCCAAAAGGAAAGGGCACCCTTCGGATGGGTTTGTTTTTACCCTATAGATGTTTGAAAAAGGCGAAAAATGAGATCAGATTGAAAAGCGTGTAATTTGAAGTTTTTGAATGAAGGGAAATGTGTTTCCCAAAAATGAATTCCCTTTTGGGGAAATTTAAAACCCTTTCTTTTCCCAAAAGTTACGCAAACACATTGTGGTACTTGCCCGTAGGGGGTTTAACATATTTCTGAAGTGCAGAAAAGTTCGAGGGAATTATATGGGTCTAAAAAGGGTTTTTAAAGGATTTTAAAAGTAACTCTAGTCGGTAAAAAATGCACTGATAAAGTTTTATAGGGAATTAGCAATGGGGGGGACCTTTGGGGAAAACAAAAACGGGAAACGATCTATATTGAAACCCCCCCTTTTAAAATTAGTATTTCTGTTTTCAAAAGCCATACTTTTGTCCATCTCTCCCCAAAAATCGTTTTATCCCAGTAGATTTAACTTTTAGGTTGTCTAAAAACAAACCCGAAAGAATTGACGCAAATGTCTTACTTTTCGATGAATTTCAACCCACGTTTTTTCAAATATTTTTTGACAAAGTCATTACGAATTTTTTTATGGGACTTTCTTTTTGGCGTAGACAGAATACTGTTTCAAAATATTTTCGGTTTTTCCCCGGACTATTGAGTATCCAGGGAATGGATATTAAATTTGTCCCAAATCGGCTTTTTGCCCATCCCCTCAGAAAACCCAAAGAAGGGGGAAAGGTTTATGATTTTATGAAGGGATTTTTGATACGTCAACTTTTTGTTTATGGTGAAAAATATTTAGGTGACCTATGCGCAGACCTTCTTTGAGGGGCCCCAGTTATACATTCACTTTGGTTGCAAAAGTGAAAGGGGGGAAGCAGCGTACCTGGAGGTATACAGTTTTCCACGTAAAATAGAGGGGATACGGAAATGATCAGTTCGAATAATTATGTTCAAATAAGTGATTGGTATTTCATGGCTCACAATAGAATTTCAAGTTATAGGGAAGCCTTGATGTTTTGCTAATGGGGGGAATAAATGCAATCCGCCCCCTAAAAATAAGAAAATTTAAATTTTGGGGGGGTGGGGCTTCAGGGGGGGAAAGCAGTTGTGGTAACAAAAGGGGCAGGCGGGAAAAAAGGGATTTGGGAAATGCCCGGGAAAATAGGTAAACATTCTTTTTTGGGTGGCCAAGATTGAGTCACAGAAATGATTTTTTTGGGTTTTCTAAATTGTGATTTTCTTTTTCTTCTGTTTGTGCCCGCAAGTAGATGTTTTTTAGCGCGCCCCTACGGGGGAGGGGACGCTTTTTGAAACACCGGGGAGCGGGGGCTACAGGATTGCCCTGGTGAGCGGCAGCTGGATGGTACCCTGGCAAAGGGGCCCCTGCAGGGTTTGACCCACTGTGAGCGGCCCCTGACCTTTAGTCACAATGAGCGGCGCCGGCGGGGATAGTTACGGTGGCGGCGCCGGCAGGGAAAAAGTTACGGTGAGCGGGGTGCTGGGTTAGTTAGGGTGAGGGGCCCGCCTGCAGGGTAAAATTTCCGGTTTTGAGCGGCGCGCGGGTATTTTACGGGTGGCGGCCCCCCTGCCAGGGTAAAAAGTTAGGGTTTGGGGGCCCGCCGGCGGGGGGTTTTACGGTAAAGCGGCGCCGCGGGTTTTTAAAAGTTAGGTGAGCGGCCCCCTGCAGGGTATTTTCGGTGAGCGGCCCCCCGCAGGGTGGTTTAGGTAAGCGGCGCCCAGCAGGGTAGTTACGGTGAGGGGGTCCCTCCCCGGGTGGAAAATGGTGGTGGTGTTTTGCGGGGGAGTTACGGTGAGCGGCCCCCTCCCGGGTAGTTCGGTGGGGGCTGCTGCACGGTGGGTTCCGGTGGGGGCCCCTTGCGGGGGTGTTAGGGTTTGTGGAGGCTGCATGGTATTCATGATGGGGGAGGTTGTAGGGTAGTCATGGTGGGGCGGAATGGGGTAGTTATGACGATCGGAGGCTGCAGGGTATTCAGGATGGGGGGGGGGAAGCCTGGAAACGGGTTTAGGGGGGGATGCTGTAGTCGGATGGGGGGCAGATGCATAGTAATCATGGGTTGGGTTTTCGGATTAAAGGGGATCAGGGTGGCGGCGTTTATTTTGGAATTCTGGGCGGGGGCGGGTTTATGGGAAATTTAATGTAAGACACGGTTTTGGGGAATGAACCCATGATGGAAAGGGGTGGTGAACAAAACAGAGTTTGAGTGGGCCGATAACGCTCCATTTTGATGGTGGAAAGGGGGAGGGGAAGTTGTGTTGTTATTGTTTGTGAAATTTCTGTGATTTTTTGAATGCTGTGATTTCCCGAGCTTGCGTTTCTTTTAGAACGAGAGGCTTTAATTTAATGTTTTATTCAGCAAACTGTTTTTAGGCCAGAACCAATTGTGCAGTTCCCGGGTTTTTTTTAAGTGAATGTGGTCATGATAGAGGTTGGTTTTTAGGGGTGTTGAAAAATGGGAAAAGGTCAATGAAGAGGGGTTTTTCCGGGGTTTGCACACAGAGAAGTTTTTGGTTTTGAAGGAAGAATTGTTTTTTGTTTGAGGTTATGATCATCGATCGCAGGAACTAGGGAAAATTTATGTTATTTTCAAGCTTCAGGGGGAAAACACGTCGAAAAGTGGAAGAAGGTGTCCCCTGTTTCTTCTTGTTTAAAGGCCCCCGCGGCAATCGTTTTCCCCACATGAATGGTTCCCTGGTGAATTTTTTGTTTTCTTTTTTCCCTATTTAAGCCAGTGCAAAAGATCAGAAATTTTCATCCCAGGTTTCACAAATTTTATTCCCGAAAGGTTTTCTGTGGTTGTCATTAGTCTGGGGTTTATGTTTCTGTCGGGGAGTCCCCAATCAGACGCTTGTTGCCTTTTTCAGGATTTTGGGGGGGGTTGACCCCCCTGTTTAGAAGGGGAAACGTTCAGTATTTACGGCTTTTTTGAGGTGATCCAGGGGGGAATAAGGACCCAAAATCAGTATCAGGGTTTGAAATTTTTTTTCTGTTCTTACGATTTGGGAACGGGATTTATGGGGGGAAGGGGGTTTCTTCCCTTTTTTTTGTCAATGCAGGGAAAAGATTTGAAAAAGGAATAGAAATTCTCCTCCAAGTATCTTGGGGGGGGAAAAGTTTGGGAGTGGTTTGGGAAAATGGAAAAATGTGGGAGTGGTTGGCTTTTCAAAAGTGTTTAGTTCAAAATGTACCCCGTGGTCAGTAGTGTTTTATTTTTTATTTTTCCCTTTTAAAGAAAATTTAATTTTTCCTTTTAGGGGGAAAAGATTGTTGTTGCAAAAGCTGGAAATTTTGATTTGTAAGCCCAGAAGTTTTTCCCTCCATAGGCAAAGGGAAAAAAGGGCTTTTTGAACACTCCCGGGAGCAATACTACAGGGCGAGGGTACTGATTTGGGGGGAGGACCAGAGGGCAATGGTTTTTGATAATGGTGTGTACTATTATTGGGACAGTGGATGGGGAATGGGGGTGGTCAATTTGGTTTTGGATGAAAAGATGTGGTCAATGGTGTGGATGAAATGGTTATGGTCAGGGTGAGGATGACAAGGGGGTGGATGACAATGGTGTGGTCGTGGGGGTGGATGACAATTGTGTGGGTTTAAAGGGGGGGCCCCTGAAAGGAAAAGGAGGACAATGAATTTTGGGGGACTTGGGAAAGGAGGACAATGATTTAGGAGGCAATGGGGAAAGGGGACAAGATGTGGAGGGGCAATGGAATGGAGGCAAAGAGGAGGGGAAAGGGGAAAGGGGACAATGATGAGGAGGGAAAAATGGAATGGAGGGGCAATGATGTGGGACAAAAGGAAAGGAGGACAATGGGGGTTGACAAAAGGGTGTGGGAGACAAAGGTTTTGGATTTGGGTGTGGGGGGGGAGGTGGGAAAAACAGTGCTCACCGAAAGTAAAACAAATTTAAAGAGTTTCATGTCTATGCTGCACTAGGAGAAATTTAAATACGGGGGGGCATTCAAGGGGTCCTTTTTGGGAAATCTAACCCTTTTAAAACATTTTTTCTTGTGTGCATTGTAATTAGAACAAAAAGCTGTGTTTTACAAGTTTTAAACACATGGGCCAAAAGTACAAAGCCGGGATTGGTGTTTTTTTTTTGTTGTTGACCCTAACCTTTTTCACCACTTCATTGTAGATTGGAATATAAGCCTTTTGGTCGGGTTTGGGGTATAATCAACATTCACTTACCCCTGTGCCTAAACAGCTAACCCCCAAAGCCAAATGAACGAAAGCAGGATGGTGTATTCTCGTCAAAAAAGTTTGGAGTTTTGGGAGGAGAGGAGGGTTTTTAGGGACTCATATTTTTCCATTCCTCGCAGTCACTGCTGTCTTTGGGTTCCCCCCTCTCAACAACCCCCTGGGCGTGCTATCACACTGGTACAAAATTTTTGGGGGGAAAAAGTTAGGTTGGGGTGAACGGGGTGGGAATGGCCCGTCAGTGGGACTCCCTACTATGGGAGCCGGAATTGCCTTTTGTTGCAAAAAGCGCCGGACTCGGGATTTTTGATTATCCCGAGGTTGCGGGGTTTTTTTTCTCCGCCCGGGGCCCTTTCCCGGTTTTAGGGGGATTTTACCTTCGGGTTTAAAATTTGGGTTTTGACTCCATTTCCCTACAGTTTCCCTCGGGATGTGGGTATAAACCCAGGGGTTCGTGTGTGAACACACATCTTGCCCCACCGTCAAAAACCCATCAACCCCAAATTTTGGAAGGGAAAAACCCGTTTGGGCCCTTGGTATGGATGAACGTTACACATAGATGCACCCTGGTGAGGAAAAGGAAAGAATGAAGGGAAATAAGGAAAATTGGGGTGAACCATTTTTGAAAGATAATTTTCCCGGAAGACACGGGGGGGAAAAGACTGATTGAAGCGGGTTTGGGAGCTCTTCAGTCGGGCACTACCCCCCTAGGCAGCCCCCTTGTGTATCGAGTGTGGTTTTTAAAACGCTTTTGAGATTTGGGGCTCAAAAAAGGGGATTGGCGCTGTATAAAATATTTTTTATCATTATCAATTCACGGGACGCCGCAATGGTGAACGGTGGTGTCTTTCACTCCGTTGGTGTCCGTGGTTTGCTCAGTGGGTTTTCTAATCTGCGGGTTGTGCATGCTGGGGAAAAAAAACCCTTTGGTTAGGGAATGAAGATCAGGGCAGCTTTTAAAAATAGGTTTTATGTTTTGGGGAGGGAGTTTTTTTTACATGAAAGCCCGGGGAAAAAGAAAACCCCGGGAGAAAATTTGAGTATTTGCGTCGTATGTTACATGGTGTTTTACAAGGGGGCAGAAAATGAATAAAAAAGTGGATTGTGCACATCCTGTCTTTTTTCAGTTATCACCCTTCTCTTTGTCACGACTGTGTCTGACTATAACTATACACCATGTATAATTATATGTGACCATCGTTATGGACTACACATGTATTATGTGGCCATTAACACATCTTATGTGTTGTCATTACAGATCAAATGTACGTATGTGACATCGTTATGGATCAAATATGATTACACATGACCGTCATATGTAGCCAAGTACAATGTGACAATTAGTATGGGTCAAATAACTTTATCTGAAGTCATTATGAAATTTATCATTATGTGACCACAATTATAGACCTTCCAGAATTATTTCCAACCGCCTGTACATACCAAACACGATTACATGTGACCATCATCTTCAACCATACATAATTAGGCCTGACCGTAAAACGTATGTCACACATGATATGCTTCTTTGCTCAGCAGACCTACTCAACAGTAACCTTTGAATGATTTGAGCTAGAATCAGACAATGCCATTAGTGGATTTAGGATATAACACATTTTGAAATCAGCAGTCCTTATTTCAGACGTTGAGGCTGAAAGACACACACAGCCTACACACTGAACTGGAACGCCCCCCCCCCCTTCTCACACCCCACTGTTTTGAATTCTCTCAGGGGTAAGCTCTCTTTTTGCTAGATCAATGTGAACACTTAACACACAGTCTTCACTCTTCAGACAACAGTTTTGGTATGGTTTGTCAAATTTTGGAAGGGGCATCTTCCTTAATGGATGGTTACTTTGGTATTGTTTGTCTGATGGTAGAGAAGGTATGCTCTCCATGACATTGTAGTTGGAAAGATGATTGAACTGAATCATGCTTCTGCCTTCCTTATACAAACAGGAAAACAAACCAAAACCGACATCACAAAAAGTACTAGAAAATCCACAACCACCCCTTAAAATGTTGAATTGAGGTCAGACTTGTTTTGTGACAAAAAAAAGCTACACGTGAACCTTACTTTCCATATCATTAATAAATATTTTATTCTTGGCACCAGTATTTGACCACTGGCCATTACGTGAGTATTATGTCTGGTGCTCATGCCCAAGATTTTGTTGACAGAAGACGTCAACCACAATGAACAAACAATAGCCATCCTTCTTCTTTTTCTGGTGCAAAGGATTCATAATTATTGTTTTTTTTCCTTCTACTTTTCACCCATAAGTAAAGAACCTGAAAGATGAAAAGGGGTTGATATACCACAGCCTGTTGACCATTGGACAGTGACCTATCTGAGGGTCACAGTTCAAAGGGCATGGCTTCATGGAAGATGTCACAGTCCCTTTCTTTCTGCTGTCTTCAATCTCCCCTGGCCTGAATCAGATACCGATTCACTCCTGGGTGGACAGAGAGGTTTTCACGCCATGAACATGCGACTCTTCGAGTGGTTTGAACTGACAACGGTCAGATCCATAAGCAAAACCGTCTGACCATTCAACCACTGGCTTCTACCAAAAGAACCGGTAGTGTCCAAACCCTAGACCAAATCACACTTGCTATACCAACATGGTGTTGCAGTCCCCCAAAGAAAGCGGCTGATGGGATGCCTGATTTCTCTCTGTGGAGCTCCCTGGCACTTTGCATGATGCAGACTTGTCCTACTCGTTACGATTAAGATTCAAAGTACATCTTTTGACACTTGCAAACACCCATAGTCTTCCTGGACTTGTCGCTTGATTGGTTACGTGAGGACCGATTTACATTGAATAGGAAGCCAGTGCAGTCATCGGCCTTTACATGCTCTCATTCGGTTACTGATCTTCTTCAGAAAAAGTTAAAGGGGCGGGGTGGAGACTGGAGAGGTCGGGAGGTTTGTGGGGAGGGGGCGGGGAGGTGGGGGGGGGGGGGGGGGTTGGAGGGATGCAAACTTTCGTCGGCTGTAATTCGATTTGGGAGGGCCAAAACATGGCGTCGCTCCTTCAAAGACAAATTAGCAATCATCTGCACATTGTTACAGTGCTGACAGGAGCTCCTGACCTTTTCTATGCCCCCACCCCCTTCCACTCTGCCTCCACTGTGATCGTATCTCCTCGCCCAGGTTGTCCCACCCTCACAACTCCTCACCTCACCCCCCTTCTTTTCCTTCACTGGGATGGCTTTCAAGTTCCATCAATCACAGCCTTGTTACGTGTCCGTTCATTGGTCCGCCGTTCTGCCCTGTCAAAGCTTTGGTGCGAGTGAGATGGATGGGTGTTGGGGATTCTTTGGCCTTTCTCCTCCTTTTCCTGACCTCAACAATGCCGGCGTGTGATTGTGGGTGACTCTGTGATGGAAAACTGACAGAGATGCAGATAGGACTGAGACTCTTTCAGGATCGATGATTACTTGCAACAATAACAATAAATGTTGAAGCACTGAGCCACCAGAAAAGGGCAACAAATGTGTCAGTAACGTGTGTCAGCCTGTTAGTCACAAGGCAGAAGAAAAGGGCAACAAATGTGTCAGTAACGTGTGTCAGCCTGTTAGTCACAAGGCAGAAGAAAAGGGCAACAAATGTGTCAGTAACGTGTGTCAGCCTGTTAGTCACAAGGCAGAAGAAAAGGGCAACAAATGTGTCAGTAACGTGTGTCAGCCTGTTAGTCACAAGGCAGAAGAAAAGGGCAACAAATGTGTCAGTAACGTGTGTCAGCCTGTTAGTCACAAGGCAGAAGAAAAGGGCAACAAATGTGTCAGTAACGTGTGTCAGCCTGTTAGTCACAAGGCAGAAGAAAAGGGCAACAAATGTGTCAGTAACGTGTGTCAGCCTGTTAGTCACAAGGCAGAAGAAAAGGGCAACAAATGTGTCAGTAACGTGTGTCAGCCTGTTAGTCACAAGGCAGAAGAAAAGGGCAACAAATGTGTCAGTAACGTGTGTCAGCCTGTTAGTCACAAGGCAGAAGAAAAGGGCAACAAATGTGTCAGTAACGTGTGTCAGCCTGTTAGTCACAAGGCAGAAGAAAAGGGCAACAAATGTGTCAGTAACGTGTGTCAGCCTGTTAGTCACAAGGCAGAAGAAAAGGGCAACAAATGTGTCAGTAACGTGTGTCAGCCTGTTAGTCACAAGGCAGAAGAAAAGGGCAACAAATGTGTCAGTAACGTGTGTCAGCCTGTTAGTCACAAGGCAGAAGAAAAGGGCAACAAATGTGTCAGTAACGTGTGTCAGCCTGTTAGTCACAAGGCAGAAGAAAAGGGCAACAAATGTGTCAGTAACGTGTGTCAGCCTGTTAGTCACAAGGCAGAAGAAAAGGGCAACAAAATGTGTCAGTAACGTTGTGTCAGCCTGTTAGTCACAAGGCAGAAGAAAAGGGCAACAAATGTGTCAGTAACGTGTGTGTCAGCCTGTTAGTCACAAGGCAGAAGAAAAGGGCAACAAATGTGTCAGTAACGTGTGTCAGCCTGTTAGTCACAAGGCAGAAGAAAAGGGCAACAATGTGTCAGTAACGTGTGTCAGCCTGTTAGTCACAAGGCAGAAGAAAAAGGGCAACAAATGTGTCAGTAACGTGTGTCAGCCTGTTAGTCACAAGGCAGAAGAAAAGGGCAACAAATGTGTCAGTAACGTGTGTCAGCCTGTTAGTCACAAGGCAAGAAGAAAAGGGCAACAAATGTGTCAGTAACGTGTGTCAGCTCTGTTAGTCACAAGGCAGAAGAAAAGGGCAACAAATGTGTCAGTAACGTGTGTCAGCCTGTTAGTCACAAGGCAGAAGAAAAGGGCAACAAATGTGTCAGTAACGTGTGTCAGCCTGTTAGTCACAAGGCAGAAGAAAAGGGCAACAAATGTGTCAGTAAACGTGTGTCAGCCTGTTAGTCACAAGGCAGAAGAAAAGGGCAACAAATGTGTCAGTAACGTGTGTCAGCCTGTTAGTCACAAGGCAGAAGAAAAGGGCAACAAATGTGTCAGTAACGTGTGTCAGCCTGTTAGTCACAAGGCAGAAGAAAAGGGCAACAAATGTGTCAGTAACGTGTGTCAGCCTGTTAGTCACAAGGCAGAAGAAAAGGGCAACAAATGTGTCAGTAACGTGTGTCAGCCTGTTAGTCACAAGGCAGAAGAAAAGGGCAACAAATGTGTCAGTAACGTGTGTCAGCCTGTTAGTACAAGGCAGAGAAAAGGGCAACAAATGTGTCAGTAACGTGTGTCAGCCTGTTAGTCACAAGGCAGAAGAAAAGGGCAACAAATGTGTCAGTAACGTGTGTCAGCCTGTTAGTCACAAGGCAGAAGAAAAGGGCAACAAATGTGTCAGTAACGTGTGTCAGCCTGTTAGTCACAAGGCAGAAGAAAAGGGCAACAAATGTGTCAGTAACGTGTGTCAGCCTGTTAGTCACAAGGCAGAAGAAAAGGGCAACAAATGTGTCAGTAACGTGTGTCAGCCTGTTAGTCACAAGGCAGAAGAAAAGGGCAACAAATGTGTCAGTAACGTGTGTCAGCCTGTTAGTCACAAGGCAGAAGAAAAGCGAACAAAACAAACAACAGAAATGAACATACAGAGGTGCAATAAAAAAACAAACAACAGAAATGAACATACAGAGGTGCAATAAAAAACAAACAACAGAAATGAACATACAGAGGTGCAATAAAAAAACAAACAACAGAAATGAACATACAGAGGTGCAATAAAAAAACAAACAACAGAAATGAACATACAGAGGTGCAATAAAAAAACAAACAACAGAAATGAACATACAGAGGTGCAATAAAAAAACAAACAACAGAAATGAACATACAGAGGTGCAATAAAAAAAACAAACAACAGAAATGAACATACAGAGGTGCAATAAAAAAACAAACAACAGAAATGAACATACAGAGGTGCAATAAAAAAACAAACAACAGAAATGAACATACAGAGGTGCAATAAAAAAAACAAACAACAGAAATGAACATACAGAGGTGCAATAAAAAAACAAACAACAGAAATGAACATACAGAGGTGCAATAAAAAAACAAACAACAGAAATGAACTACAGAGGTGCAATAAAAAAACAAACAACAGAAATGAACATACAGAGGTGCAATAAAAAAACAAACAACAGAAATGAACATACAGAGGTGCAATAAAAAAAAAACAACAGAAATGAACATACAGAGGTGCAATATAAAAAAACAAACAACAGAAATGAACATACAGAGGTGCAATAAAAAAACAAACAACAGAAATGAACATACAGAGGTGCAATAAAAAAAACAAACAACAGAAATGAACATACAGAGGTGCAATAAAAAAACAAACAACAGAAATGAACATACAGAGGTGCAATAAAAAAACAAACAACAGAAATGAACATACAGAGGTGCAATAAAAAAAACAAACAACAGAAATGAACATACAGAGGTGCAATAAAAAAACAAACAACAGAAATGAACATACAGAGGTGCAATAAAAAAACAAACAACAGAAATGAACATACAGAGGTGCAATAAAAAAACAAACAACAGAAATGAACATACAGAGGTGCAATAAAAAAACAAACAACAGAAATGAACATACAGAGGTGCAATAAAAAAAACAAACAACAGAAATGAACATACAGAGGTGCAATAAAAAAACAAACAACAGAAATGAACATACAGAGGTGCAATAAAAAAACAAACAACAGAAATGAACATACAGAGGTGCAATAAAAAAACAAGTGCTTAATATTTTCTTTTTTCTTAATTATTCATGACCCTCTTTTAGAAAAAGAAAAATCATGTATATCACTTTTTCCTATTCCCTTTTTGTCATCCATTGTCCCATCTAACGGAATTTTCCCACAGAGTTGGAAACTCCACACAATTACAGGAGATGTTATATGATAACTGCCATGGGTGGATTGCCACAGACGCTGACGACTGTGATGACTAAAGAGTTCTGCCATTAAGAGACCAACTTGGTCAGGCATAAGCTAATGGTTCTGTTGAAAGTACGGAACTCAATGATTTCCCATTGCTGGCAGTGAAGGATGTGACATTCATACACCAACGTCGTCCTCTTCATTCCATCTCTCCTGTTCCACTTCTCCATCTTCCCTACCTCATCTCCTTAGGTCACTGTTGTAAAACAAACCAACCCACACTCTAGGAAGTGCATAGTTCGCCACAGACTCTAACTGTCCGTGAACAGTGACGTTAAACTAACTGTGACGTCACGTGAAGTAGCTTCACTTGTGTGTCAACTAGAGAGATTATGTCACATCAAAATGACGTATTGGTCCGGTGCTGTGACGTCATCAGTGTGTGGCAATGGTAGTTCGCAAGAAGTGTTCACACTCAGGTTGTCAACCTGTGGTGAAATCCAGACGGTCGTCATTCAACATCTGTCCATCAAATCAGGCTTCCAAGCACTCAAAAAGAGGAAAGGTTCATTGATACAGGGAGATGCAGATGAAACGGGAGACACGTTCCACGGTTTGCTCAACTGCTTGTTGCTGGTACTGACAGAAAGCGGACCTGTATACGTGTAGAATCGTATCGCTATTTGCACCTTGTACATACTCCAAACAAACGTATCTGTCTAACTGATGAAAGACTAGAGTATATCTGAACTAGTGCTGTTCATCATCATCATCATCATCATCATCATCGTCATCGTCATCATCATCGTCATCGTCATCGTCATCGTCATCATCATCGTCATCGTCCGTCATCGTATCGTCATCGTCGTCATCGTCATCGTCGTCATCATCATCATCATCGTCATCATCATCGTCATCGTCATCGTCATCATCATCATCATCATCATCGTCATCGTCATCGTCATCATATCAGCAGCAGCAGCATCATCACCTTCTTCTTCTTCTACTTCTTCTACTACTACTACTACTACTACTACTACTACTACTACTACTACTACTACTACTACTACTTCTTCGTCTTCTTATTCTCAATGCTGTTGTGTTGTTGCTGTTGTTGTTGTTGCTGCTCTTGGTGTTGTTGTTGCTGGTGGTGGTTGTTGTTGATTATAAGCATTGCTACTATTAATGCTGTTATTGTTGTTGTGTTGTTGTTGTTCTTTGTTGTTGGTTTTATTGTTACTTACATTTATTTCGTTTGTTTATAGCATTGTTTGTATCCTTGCTACTTGTTCTCAGTTTCTAGTTGGTTGACTGTGCGACCATTGTTCTCTGTTTCTAGTTGGTTGACTGTGCGACCATTGTTCTCTGTTTCTAGTTGGTTGACTGTGCGACCATTGTTCTCTGTTTCTAGTTGGTTGACTGTGCGACCATTGTTCTCTGTTTCTAGTTGCTTGACTGTGCGACCATTGTTCTCTGTTTCTAGTTGGTTGACTGTGCGACCATTGTTCTCTGTTTCTAGTTGGTTGACTGTGCGACCATTGTTCTCTGTTTCT
>CM031625.1:4202715-4212715 GCA_018398815.1 Conus ventricosus | reverse complement strand
TTTCTGAAACTTTTTTGACGGCTAAAATATGTAAATGGGCTTATGAATTCAAATTTTATTTCCCATTCTAAATATGGTTCTAAGTGCCATTTGAGGTCAGGTTTTCGAACTATTTTATATTCATACTGGCCCAAACCCATTATTTGCCTCTAGATTGCGCAGTTGTTCTAGTTTAGGAAACTTTTTGCTGTCGCCAACCTCTTTGCGTTTATAATCACCATCTTTAGTGTACTCAAAACCATACAAAGCGCCTATCCCCACCATTTTGTTCAAAGTCCGCAACGTCTGCAAGGTCTTTTAATTCTAAAGTTATACACCTCACAGGCGCTAATGTAACTCCTGGTTCTTCTGGCCCACGCGACATTATTTTTAGTAACGCATTATTTTATTTCCAAAACAATGTGCAGGTTATCACATTTCACGACTTTCCCTGTTTTGTCTTTGATTTTTATAATAAATGATTCGACCCTCCCACAAACTAATCTTTTAAACTGTAAATTAGGGAATTGTATAATTTCATAATCACAATATGCAGCTT
This sequence comes from Conus ventricosus, assembly GCA_018398815.1. Classification (NCBI taxonomy): domain Eukaryota; kingdom Metazoa; phylum Mollusca; class Gastropoda; order Neogastropoda; family Conidae; genus Conus; species Conus ventricosus. The sequence goes on along the minus strand of CM031625.1, from coordinate 4,212,177 downwards.
TCCTGACGGAAGAGCTCTTAAAAACAGTTGAGGCCTTCCATCATATAAGTTTTCATCAGTGCTTAGTTCGTCCAAATGAACATAGAGTAATGAATGAAAATGCAAGATCGAGCGGATTTTCCCCCTCATAAGTAGTTTTGTTTGGCACAACTCTAAATCTATGATTGTCATCTGCAAAGCCTAACATTTTAGCTAGCTCTACATCAAAAAGGTAATGTGCTACTTCTTCTTCAGGTTTGAATGTTAACATTGTTTTTAGATTTGCATTGTTAAGTTTGAGAGTAATGTCAAAATTACTCATTGCTTCTTTTAGCGAACAAAACCCGTAATAACCATCAGGTATGGTTAACCGACTAACTACCTTCCCTTCTTTATTAACTTTTAGAACTGCATTATTCTCCCTGGCTTTCACTTATATAAACCATACGACTTTGTAAAATATTTCATGAAGCGCAACCATTTTGGCCCCGCATTCGTTATTAATAGCATGTTCTAAAAACGAAGGGCGGTCTTGGGTTGTTATTGTTACAAACATTTTTTAAAACAAATTAAAATGAGTGCATTCAAATATACTGATGCAAAATATTCTGTTGGGCCGCACTACAATCTTAAAATATAGCAACTGATACTCTTGACATTGCTGTGACCCAGACTGCCTCTTTTCATAAAAAGGTGAGTACTCCATTGAAGAGCTATCTAACCCCCCTATTGAAACGAGCACATCCAGAAAGCATGGTTTAGTCATCCGATGCAGTTTTATCAGAACCATTAAACTTTGCTGTGTTTTGTGCATCAACTGGGTGTGGAGTGTCGTATGCTGATCATTTAAATCACCATGATCCTTTGGTGAGGTCAGTGTACAGATTTCATTTTTATTACACCTTCAGACGTATTTTGACTGAACTGCAAGCGCCATTACCAAATGACAAACCATTTAATCCACTCAGCAACAGAATAGACATGAAGGCTTTTGAAAGGATCTGTAACGAATTCAATATTAACATCAAGACAGGCTTTAGACAAAAGTTGGATCATAATCATGGCATAGGCGTCATTTATTTTCAGGGCACGCACAGAAAGTATAACTTTGACCGGCGTTCTCCTTCAAAATTGTTCAGCCCTGGTCCATAGAGCAAGAGCATAAAACAGCATGGACAACATTTATCTTAGACGCTTCTAAGGGCCTAACTAGAGCGGGAATAGAACGAATAAACGACTCTATTGTACTTACGTTTGGTGTTTGCTAGGGGCGCAAGCACAGGCAAGATCGAGCATAACTGATCCTTCTACTGGCTTTGACGCACAAAAACATACTTAGCAAATTTAGAGGACGCCATTAATTTCTACAGTTGATTTACCTTCAAGTATTAAAAGATACCAAAATGTTTTACAATACGCAAGATCGAAAGTAGACTTTGCTGTTGGCACTGGTTTATACATGCTGCCTTCTGACCTCAGACTCCAGGTAGGAATAATATAAACTATAATAATGAAATTCTTATAGCAGGCAATGAACAGAAGGTTGGGAAAAACGACATAAATTCTGGGCCAGTAATATTACAAACAATAAAAGAACGCCCAAGATTAAGTCATCTAATTCCCGAAGTCCAAACCCCCAAAGTCATTGAAGACTCAGCAAAGCTCGCGGACTCTGTTCGCGATGACCATGAATATGAAAAGACAGCGCTTGTTCTTGGATTAACGGGCCTAGGATTACTTGGTCTTTATCTTACTAAAAATTAACCCAACTATTAAGAGAACTAATGACCATAAGTGCTCGGCCATAAAGCCAACTACTTTGCTTGCAGTAGACAAAAGCCAGCTAACAACAGCCCCTAATATACCTGGTAAAGAGTCTATAGCTTTACCAGCTAATTTTTTAATAAACTTGCAAGATGATCAAGCTGTTTTTTTTACCCATGATTTATCAGGCGGAGGTGATGGCGGTGGAGGCACTGGGCTTTGACCACCACCCCCTGTAATAGCCATCACCAGTGTACTTATTGCAAATCCTAAGGCTGTTATAACGCTTGCTAATGTGACACCCTGCTCTCTAAACAATGTTCTTATTCGTTCTGCTAGCGTTGTGTCTTCATATAAAATTTTTTCGATAGTTTCTCTTATTCTATTCACTTGAGTTCGTAATTGGTCTCGGTTAGTAGTTGTCACTTCTAGTCTTGCTGATCTCTCTTGTTCAAGATCTTTTAGTCTTTGGGCTATTCTTTCTTTAATATCAGGCCCTAAGTTGGCGTCATCAGCCTCAACGAGTTTTTCTTTTTTCCTTTTTATATGCTCATCTAGTTCACCTAGTTTTGCTACATTGTTTGTTAATTCGCCTCTGATGGTTCTTAAAGTACGATCAAGGGCTAATAATTCTCGCATAGGCAATGGGGAATCATTAATTGTTTTTAACGCTGTTTCTTCTGAAAAACTGGTTTCTGCTTCTATTGTATTTATTAATTCGCCTGCTGATTGATTTAATTCTTTAAGTTCCATGTTTTGCATTTGGTTATCTGTCGGGAGTTCTTGTAGTGTGTTTTGAAGTTTAGCAACTGCATCCCTATCTAATTTTGGTCTAGCAATGCCAAGGCGATTTTGATCTTTCACACTGAGTCTATTTCTAATTGAACCCACGGCTAAAAATTTTGATGGGTCGGGTTTAGTTGTAAGCCGAACAAGTTGCCCTTGATCGTTTTTTACAAACAAATGACCATCTTCTAATTCAAATCATTTGGGTCTATAAATTGGGGAGGTTCTTGACCTAAACTTTTGTAAAATGCTCCGACCGTACTTTCTGTTAATTCACGCTGCATTGAGAGCGTTGAGCGATGCTGTGTCAAAGGGATCATTTCACTCATGTCGTCTCCACGATCAAAAACTCATAATCTTCTTCATTTACAATTCCTGCCATGTTTTTAAATAATTAACTTTTTATTTTGCTTCATAAAAATGCCAGAACAAGTACATGGCTCGATTCTTGACCCGCATAGAAAACTAAAAAGAGCCCTTTTGGGCGTGAAGGGAAAAAACGGAATATTATTGTTCCAAATAATCCATCTACTATTGATGCAGATCAAATTCTTACTGTCAAATTTCCAGACCTAGGAGCGGATGAAGTGATTGTGCCAGGCTCTGCGCGTCTTACTTTCAAAATAGCGCTCGATTCAACAACAGACCCAAACAGGACAGTTGTGCAGAATCTGGGGCGGGCAATCGTTAAGAAATTTCTATAAAACTTGAGGGGCAAGAAAATTTTCTTTACATAATGCAGACATATTTTAACCTATTCTGATCTATGGCTAACCGGAATGAAAGGGCTGATCTTGCGTTTCAGGGAATCGAAAATGAAGAAGCACTAAAAACATAGAATAGGCGCCGCAGATACTAAAGACGTTTAAAAGGCTTTAGCTGTAAATTTTGCGTATAGAAATCGCTTTTCCTTTCCCCTTAGATTTTGAGTTGTTAACAAGCGCATGCTCCATACTTTTCAAGGAGCATTAAAAGACAGATTGTCATATGAACTAACTTTTAATGAATACAAACGGGTTATTAAATCATCAGACACTGAAGCAAAGTACAGCATTTCTGACATCTCGTTAGAGTTTGACGTTGTTAGCAACCATGAATTAGCAAGGCTGATTGACACCAATATCAGTCAAGATTAGCAATATATTACGAAAGAGGGGATTCATCATACAACATATCCCAGAAGCAGGGCAGACACTATATGGAATTTTAGTTTTAGCACTACAGCAAGATCGCTTAAAGGTATTTTATTGCTGTGTGAAGATGAAGAACCGTTCAAAAGAGCAAGTGAAAAGTTTTTTAATCCTAAAATAACGAAAGTCCCAATGTACAATTGACGGTAGTCCTAACCAAATATACGCTAGCGGGCTTAGACCTTATCATCATTTTGACGAAATAAAAAAATTTGGGTTTGGGGGTGGGAGGGTAGAAATCCAAAAGCAGACCTAGTGTCTAAAGATTTACATCTTCACAATGTTAGGCTTGATGATTATTTAACAACAAAATACGGTTTATGGATTGACCTAAGGTCAACAGAGGATAATGAGTTGTATGGAAGCGGGAGACTGTGAGAGACGTAATAAACATTCAAATTGATAAAGAAGAAGAAGCCGATAAACCCCTTAATGTACATTTGTTTTTATTATATGATGCACAGCTAAATATTGAAGCTAACAGATTAGAATATGTATTATACTAAATTATTTTTCATTTTTAAAAAGCATGGGCTGTTCAGATTTATCCAAATGTGCCTACAGCGCCGGAGATGCCAAAAGAAGGGATAGCAGGCAATTCTGCTGTATAGAAAGCCCTAACATAAAAACCTTCAGATTAACAAACATTACACAAATGCAACAAAAACTAGAGCAGGACCTTTCAAAATACAGCAAAACCAAACGAAGGGATTCTGCTTGCCTTTAATGCTGTTACATATGTTAATACTGGAGCATCGACTATAAGTGCTCTATCAGCAGGAACGAGTGTTGGTCTCTTAGCAACGGGCATAGGCGCACCGTGGCTTTACCTCTAGGTGGTTTGTCTTTAGCTCTCGGTCTGTGTTCATTAGCTGTAGGTGCTGCCAGCAAAAAAATAAAAACTAAACTCCAAAAGCACACAGCTATGGTTCAACTAATAACAGCTAAACTTAGTTTTGTTTAAACTGAAATAAATAAAGCGCTAGTTGACTCAAACATCACGGATGAAGAATTTAATCGTTTACAGGCCGATTTTGATGACTACAAAAGACAAAAAGTTTGATCTTCAAGAAAGGCGGGGGCAACTTTTTCTCAACAGCCAGACGCCGAGCAGATAAAAAAGGAATGCTTTAAAAAAAGTAAACGAGACATTAAACTCTGTTCTAAACAGCTCACATTAACAACACCAAAAGGTGTTTATACTTTAGTTTATGAGTCCAAGCGCAAAAAGACCGTTGATATTGATTCTGATTAATTATTTTTTTTTAATTTAAATAAATATTTTGAGTTAGAAAAGAAACTCAACATGGCTAAGATATATGAAGGACAAGACGAATTGTTTGAAGGAATGCTCGAGAGAGAGCGTTTATCAAGAGCACTGAATGATATTGATTTAGAAGTTATTGACCCAACAAACGTACAGGCAAGTGTTGTTCATGCTATTTCTCAAGTTCCAAGTAAACTAACAATAGACCCGCCAGTTAAAGTAATGTTAGCTGTTTTAATCGACTATGTAACAATAAATGAAGAAAATCTAGAATCTGGGTCTCAACTAAACAACAGACTATTCTTCTCATAATGACTTAACACCCGGTTGGGCAGACGAACTGCTTACACAGTTTGATGCTGCGGCTGAAGAAGCCAAAATGAGAGGCTCTGGTTGGTCAGAGGGCGAAGTCTTAGAGATCAGATTAAAACAGGCTAAGTATGCGCCGATTGTAGGCAGGTCTTACATTCCACTACCTCCAGCATTAGTCGCAAAAAGAGCAGTTTTTAAACATAAGGAATTCAGACGACAAATGTTTTATGTGGTGTGTTCTTGCAAGGCTGCATTACGCCCGCAAAAACGCAGAGGGGAGTGTCTAACTATCACCCTTACATCAATGATCTTAACTTTAGTGGGTGTCCTTTCCTGTTAGTGTAGACCAAATTGATCAGTTTGAAGAACAAAACAAACCAATAACTGTTATGTATACACATGGGATGAGGAAACAAATCTACAACCGATTAAAGTGTCCAAGAACAGTCCAACGATTGGCGAACCAGACAAAAATCATGTTGACTTACTACTGATGTTTTCACCAGCGGGGCTACCGCATTACACATTAATACGCACAATGAGTAGATTATTGCGGCATACTTCAAAGCATTACCATAAACAAGAATTCTGCAGAAAATGTTTAACAAGAATGCCATCTGTTCAAGCCGCGAGTGAACATAAGAAACATTGTATCGGCCCAGTTGACTGTAATACAGAAACTAACTACGCCCCCCGCCAGGATCTAAAGTTAGTTTAAGAACTGGAAAAAACTGCAACATTCTCCATACGTAGTTTACGCAGACTTCGAGTCGCTTATTGTTACTTATGAAGGGCCAACCCCACAGAGACTTCCTAAAACAGCCATAGTGAGTAATCATCAGATTTGTTCATTTGCCTTTATCATTGTCAGGTCGGATGGCGCCCATTCGAAACCAGAATTGTATAGAGGGCAGATGCGGCTAGAAGATTTTTACAGCGCATGCAGCAAGTGCGTAATGACTGTTCTAATAATCTAAAAATTATCTGAAATCAAGATGACGCCCGAAGACCAAGAACAGTATGACGCAGCCCCTCACTGTTGGATTTGTGGTTTAGGTCTCTCATCAGACGCAGAGAATCCAACAGTAAGAGACCATGATCACATTAGCGGAAAGTTCAGAGGAGCGGCGCATAACAAATGCAATCTTCAAAATAAAGTTTGAACCAAAGACATGGAAGCTGCCTGTATTCTTTCATAACTTGCGAGGTTACGACTCTCATCTTATAATGAAAGCAGTGGACGATGCCTTCAGGGTGTCATGCATTGCACAGTCATCAGAAAAGTACATGTGCTTTAATCTAAATAACATGTCTTTTTATGACTCTATGCAACACATGATGGGATCATTAGAGTCACTAGCTATGTCCTTTTAAAATCCTGCCCAATAACGGAAGAATATTTTGACCCAACTCTTGTTAGAAAGGGCGTTATTACCCTTATGAGTACATGAACAGTTGGGAAAGGTTTGACGAAGATAAAACTTCCTCCTAAAGGCGCGTTCTTTTCTAGTCTTAGAGGAAAGGACATCAGCGACTCCGATTACCAGCATGCTCAAGATGCGTGGCAGAAGTTAGAGTGTAAAACGATGGAGACTATCATGACTCATACTTGATGGCTGATGTATGTTTGTTGGCGGACGTCTTTGAAAATTACAGAAAGACCTGCATGAAACATTACAGCCTGGATCCCGCGCATTACATTTCTGCGCCCGGGATGAGTTGGGACGCTTTCTTAAAGTTTACTGGAATACAGATTGATTTATTGTCTGACCTGCCAATGATTCAGATGATTGAAAACGGATTGCGTGGAGGAATTAGTATGGCGTCGCATCATTACTGTAAAGCAAACAACAAATACTTGGACGACTATGATCCGAGTAAAAGGCCTAACTATCTTATGTATTTAGATGCAAACAATCTGTATGGATGGGCAATGGCGCATCACTTCCGTTACGCAACTTTAAAATGTACACAGGCGGCGATCCGAATAATATTCAAAAGGCATTAAGTGGTTGAACAGTTTAAACGCCTGATCAGCAGCGCGGCTTCATTCTAGAAGTTGACTTAGAATATCCTCATGAACTCCATGACCTGCATAATGACTATCCATAGCAGCAGAAAGTCTAAAGATGGATCCAAGAGAGCCGCCTAAACTTGTGCCTAATCTTCGAGGCAAAAAAAATTATGTCTGTCATTACAGACTTCTACAATTTTATTTAAGACATGGTTTGAAGCTAACAGCAGTTCATCGCATAATTGCTTTCGATCAAGAACAGTTCATGAAACCATACATCATGAAGAACACTGATCTCAGAACCAAATCCACAGATGCTTCAGAAAAAGACTTTTTCAAGTTGATGAACAACAGCTGTTTTGGAAAGACTATGGAGAATCCGCACAAGCGCAAAGATGTTAGATTAGTCACCAAAGAGAACGAAGCAATTAAGCTGACTTCAAAACCAAATTATCAGGACTTTAGAAGATTTCATGATCAGCTTTTTGGCATAATGATGAAAAAAAAGAAAGTCAAATTAGACAAACCTGTATTTATTGGTTTACTGTTTTAGAATTATCAAAGCTTTTGATGTTAGAGTTTCTTTATGACTACTTTAAGCCCTCGTATCCTGAGTCCAGAGTACTTTACACAGATACAGACAGTTTTGTTATAGATATTCCTACTGAAGACATCTATAAAGACATGGAAACCGAAGTGGCTAAAGGCCATGCAGGATGGTATGATACATCTGATTACCCTAAAGATTCGCCTTTGCATTCATCACTTAATAAGAAGGTTTTAGGAAAGATGAAGGATGAATTATCTGGAAAGGTGATCAAGGAGTATGTGGGGTTAAGGTCAAAAATGTACAGTATTTCGAGCCAGGAGAAAATCATTAAGAAAGCAAAGGGAATATCTCGCAGTGTTGTGCAGTCAAACATATCACATGACAACTACAAAGAAAGCATTGTTTGGCAATAAAACTTTTCATCATGACAACGTAAAACTGCGATCTAATCTACATGAGATCAACACAACAGTTGTAACAAAGAAGTCGTTAGATAGAACAAACACAAAACGGGTGTTTGTTAATCCGGAGTTTTCATATGCAATCGGGCACTGGAGAACCGTAAATTAATTAAAGCGGAACTGTGCTGGCGGAATTATCTGCAGTTCTTCTTTCACAAAAGATCTTTGAGGAGCTGGTTGTTTTGTTGTGTCAGTTTCTCGTAAATAATACACGGGCGGATTCATCTTTACAATTCTTTTTATTTCATACGGGTCAACACTCCAAACTGGATCGGTTGCCCTGATGCGAGTGTCCCCTTCTGCTTCTCCCGGTAAATAAAGGTACCTTACTTTCAAACCAAACGGTAATAGTTTGCCGGATGAACTGACGTCTTCAGCAACATTTATTGTTTTTCTTTTGATTGCTTGTACTGGCTTTAGCCCTTTAAATTCTTCATTATTCATTGCGCGCAAAACTGAGGGCAGTCTTCTAACCCATTCTGTGTTGCGAGAATTGTCAATCAGCTCTCTGTGATACTGGTAGGAGAAAAGTCTTTCGGCTAACTGTTTGTTAAAGTTTTCAACTAAAGCCTGTGATCTGTGAACTCCCGGAATGCCTCTTCTAATAGTAACTCTGTGTTTTAACAATAATTGATTCACTTGACCTTTAAATTCTTTTCCATCATCGACTTGAATCATGCGAGGGTAAGTTAGTGGACCTCGTTGGTATATCAGTTGTATAGCAACAGCAACAGCAGAAGCACTCTTTTGTGTTAATGGTTCAGCATCTTTATATCTTGAAGCTATGTCAATGACTGTAAGTGCGTACTTAAATCTTTTTCGTCTAATCCTATCAGAGGGTAAATATAGAAGATCCATTTGATGGGTGTCGTTTGGAGTTGTATTGACAAAGTGCGGTCTCTGTATTCGTCTAGCGCAGTAAATAAATTTGCAATCGCTTGTTTAGATAACATTCTTTTGCTGTTTGTTCACTGACCCTGCTTGGTTAGCTTTTAATTGCCGTGATTCCCTTCCAATACCTTTTGTGAATAATAGATTTTGTTCATTTTTTATTTCAGCTGATATTATGCGCAACAAATACACAACAGTCATACCAACGACAATACGATCTTATCTTTTGTTCTATATAAGATGAATTT
>CM031625.1:4188995-4191789 GCA_018398815.1 Conus ventricosus | reverse complement strand
TCATATATTTGCAGACGTCTTTCCATTGTTTGAGGGTTTGGATGGAAAAAAAGAAAGAAAAAAAAAAAAAAGAAAAAGAAAACCGCACTGACTTTGTGCTTAGTCCTTTCCCTCCATAAATTACATTTCGATCGTTCGCTCTGTCTCTCTTTATCTCTGTCTGTCTGTCTGTCTGTCTGTCTGTCTGCCTGTCTGTCTGTCTTTCACCCTATCTCTTCTGTCTGTCTGTCTGTCTCTGTCTGTCTCTCTGTCTGTGTGTCTGTCTCTGTCTCTTTATCTGTCTGTCTGTCTCTGTCTCTCTGCCTGTCAGTCTCTTTGTCTCAGTCTCTCTGTCTGTCAGTCTCTCTCTCTGTCTGTCTGTCTGTCTGTCTCTCTCTCTCTCTCTCTCTCTCTCTCTCTCTCTCTCTCTCTCTCTCTCTAATAAACCACGATCAGTGCAAAGAAGCTTTGGGAGCCGGTGGCGTACACTCCCCACACGGGAGGACCGTGCTGTGGATGGTTGAGGGCCGTGTGCGGTGTGTAGTGTGTGGTGTGTAGTGTGAGTGTGAGTGTGTAGTGTGTGGTCTGTAGTGTCTAGTGTGTGGTGTGTAGTGTGAGTGTGTGGTGTGTAGTGTGTGGTGTGTAGTGTGAGTGTGTAGTGTGGGGTGTGTAGTGTCTAGTGTGTGGTGTGTAGTGTGTGGTGTGTAGTGTGTGGTGTGCAGTGTATAGTGTGTGGTGTGCAGTGTGTGGTGTGTAGTGTGTAGTGTGTAGTGTGTAGTATGTGGTGTGTAGTGTGTGGTGTGTGGTGTGTAGTGTGTGGTGTGTAGTATGTGGTGTGTAGTGTGTGGTGTATAGTGTGTGGTGTGTAGTGTGTGGTGTGTAGTATGTGGTGTGTGGGTGTGTAGTGTGTGTGTGTGTAGTGTGTGGTGTAAAGTCTGTGGTGTGTAGTGTGTGGTGTGTAGTGTAAAGTGTGTAGTGTGTGGTGTATAGTGTGTAGTGTGTGATGTGTAGTGTGTGGTGTGTAGTGTATGGTGTGTAGTGTGTGATGTGTAGTTCGTGGTGTGTAGTATGTGATGTGTAGTGTGTAGTGTGTGGAGTGTGGTGTGTAGTGTGTGGTGTGTAGTTTGTGGTGTGTAGTGTGTGGTGCATAGTGTGCAGTTAGTGGTGTGTGTGGAGTGTGTAGTATGTGGTGTATAGTGTGTAGTTTGTGGTGTGTGGAGTGTGGTGTGTAGTGTTCGGTGTGTTGAGTGTGGTGTGTGTGGAGTGTAGTGTGTGTGGAGTGTGGTGTGTAGTGTGTGTGGTGTGTAGTGTGTGGTGTGTGGGGAGTGTGGTGTGTGCGGACTGTGGTGTGTGGAGTGTGGTGTGTGTGGAGTGTGGTGTGTGTGGAGTGTGGTGTGTAGTTTGTGGTGTGTGTGGAGTGTGGTGTGTGTGGAGTGTGGTTGTGCAGTTTGTGGTGTGTGTGGAGTGTGGTGTGTGTGGAGTGTGGTGTGTAGAGTGTGGTGTGTGTGGAGTGTGGTGTGTGTGTGGTGTGGTGTGTGTGGAGTGTGGTGTGTGTGGAGTGTGGTGTGTAGAGTGTGGTGTGTGTGGAGTGTGGTGTGTGTGGAGTGTGGTGTGTAGAGTGTGGTGTGTGTGTGGAGTGTGGTGTGTGTGGAGTGCGGTGTGTGTGGAGTGTGGTGTGTAGTTTGTGGTGTGTGTGGAGTGTGGTGTGTGTGGTGTGTAGTTTGTGGTGTGTGTGGAGTGTAGTGTGTGTGGAGTGTGGTGTGTGTGGTGTGTGGTGTGTGTGGTGTGTAGTGCGTGGTGTGGAGTGTGTGGTGTGTAGTGTGTGGTGTATAGTTTGTGGTATGTTTTTGTGTGGTGTGTAGTGTGTGGTGTATAATGTGTGCTGTGTAGTGTGTGATGTGTAGTATGTGGTGTGTAGTATGTGGTGTGTAGTGTGTGCTGTGTAGTGTGGTGTGTAGTATGTGGTGTGTAGTGTGAGGTGTGTGGTGTGTAGTGTGTTGTGTGTGGTGTATAGTGTGTGGTGTGTAGTGTGTGGTGTATAGTGCGTAGTGGTTGGTGTATGTGGAGTGTGTAGTGTGTGGTGTGTGGAGGGAGTGTGGTGTGTAGTTTGTGGTATGTAGTGTGTTGTGGTTGGTGTGTGTGGAGTGTGGTGTGTAGTTTGTGATGTGTAGTGTGTGGTGTGTAGTGTGTGGTGTGAAGTGTATGGTGTGTATGTAAAGAAAATGTTTTAATATTTTTTATAGGTTTTCATTTAATTGTGTTTAGTATAGAGATAGAGGTGCATTTATTTTATTGCAGTGTATAAGCGCACCCAAACTGGTATAAAAGTTTGTATGCTGATGCAGACATGTGTGTAGCCCGTGCACAGGTTTTAGAGGGGAGTGCATGGATCTCGTGCAGTTTTTATAAACGGGTGAGCTTGAAGTTTGTATGTGTGGCCGGTCGATGTTTAGCTGTCTGCTGTGACAGACCGAGAGAGAGAGCGTGCGCTGTCTGCTGTGACAGACCGAGAGAGCGTAAGACGCTAGTAAGTCCTGGGAGAGAGAGGCCCGGGTAAGTTGAAGACTTAGTGTTGTTAAGTTATAATATTTCATTTTCTTTACAGCTTGTTTTTTGTTTATGGTTTATGAATAGTATTACGATGAATATGTTTGACAAGTATATGAAAATTATTCTTTCCATTGTTTTATAGATTCGAGATGGTTCGAGGCCGTGTGAGGAGACAAGCTGTTGTTTATATAATAAAATTGTCTTGTTTGTTGAAATGAATTGGAAATAATATTATTTATTTCTATTTATCTCAGAAATTGCCGAG
>CM031625.1:4176495-4181495 GCA_018398815.1 Conus ventricosus | reverse complement strand
GACAGGCAGGTGTGGTGGGGAGGAGGGCGGAGGGCTGATGAAATGACCACTGAGGTAAAAGAATGAGGAAAGGTGTTGGACCAGACAGACAGGATGACAGACAGACAGAAAGGACAGATCCCCCGGTCCTTTCTGTACAACCCCCAGCACGGAGTGTGCAGTACACAGTGTTGGAACAGTCTGCTCTGATGCCACCGCCCCCAGCCACCCGGGTTGCAATGAGCACAAGACAGACAACAGACAGACAGACAGGACAGACGGAGTAAGTAAGAAGAAGAAGAAGAAGAAGTAGAAGATGATGATGATGATGATGATGATTATGATGATGATGATGATGATGATGGAGGAGGAGGGAGAGAGAGAGAGAGAGAGGAAGATGATAGAAGGGCGAGAGAGAGAGAGAGAGAGAGAGAGAGAGAGAGAGAGAGAGATGGGTGTGGGGGGTGGCGGCGAGTCAGGTTATACGCCTAGTTGTATGGGGGTGGAGGAAGGGGCGAGATAAAGGGAGGGTGAGAGATTGTGCTGCAGACAGAACAGAGAGAGGGGGGTGCGAGCAGAGTGAAAGAGGGATGGGGGGAGATTGGAGATGAGAGGGAGAGAGAGAGATTGGGGAGAGAAGAAGAGAGAGAGGGTGTGTAGAAACGAGAGAGAGAGAACGAGAGAGAGAGAGTGAGGGAGAGAGAGAGAGGAGAGAGAGGAGAGAGAGCGTAGAGAGAGAGACAGACAGATAGACAAGACAGACAGACTGACAGAGACAGACAAGCCAGTTTAGAGTAAGCCTCTGAGGGGGGGGAAGATTGTGGTACAGATGGGAGGGGGGGGGGGGGGGGGGGTGTGATAGAGGGAAGGGGATGACTTGGAGGGGGGGAGAGGTGACAGACATAGAGGGAGAGAGAAAGTAGAGAGAGAGAGGAGAGAGAGAAAGGGTGAGGGAGAGAGAGAGAGAGGAGAGAGAGAGAGAGAGGGAAGAGAGGAGAGAGAGATGGAAGGAGTGAGGAAGAGAGATGAGGAGAATAGGAGAGTGAGAGGAGAGGAGGAGGAGGAGAAAGAGATGAGGACGGGTGAGGTACGTAAGGTCGGAGGGGGGAGAGAAGGAGGGGAGGTGAGGAGGAGAGAGGCGAGAGTGAGAGACAGACAAGGACAGTACATGACTGCCACCATCAATGCTGTATCACACTTGGACACGGAGCTTCAGCAGTGGTGTGCGGCCTTCCATGGTGGTCGATGACGTGTGCACGTGCCGCCGTGCCGCTGGAGCTAGTGGTCGAGATGCGGGAGAGCCTCATTTGCTTTTATTTCACTAACACACCACCAAAAGGAACAAATGGCATTGGGTCAAGCACGCGGACTCTTTTTTTTTGCCCTCACCTGCGTTAGGAATGAGGAATCACAAGAGCGAATTGTTCGGTGGGGAGGGCGGGGGGGGGTGGGGGGGAGGGGGGGGGGGGGGACGGGGAGGGGGAGGGAGACAGAGGGACGGACAGTGGGGACAGAACAGGGGCGGGGACGGGGGGGGGGGGGGGGGGGCGGGGGACGGGGGGACGGGGGAGACCGGGGACGGGGGGGACAGGGGGGGGGGGGGGGGGGAGGGGGTGGGGGACCACCGGGGGCGGGGGGGGGCGGGGGGGGGGGTGACAGGGCAGAGGGGGGGGGGGGGGGGGGGGGGGGGGACGGGGACAGTAGGGGGCGGAGGGGGGGGGGGGACAGGGGGGGGGGGGGGGGGGACAGAGAGCAGAACAGAGATACAACCAACACAGGGGGGGGGCGGGGGACAGAGACGTAGATTCAGAGATACCCGTCTCTGTAACTCTTCTCTCTCTCTCTCCCCCCCCCCCCCCAACCCTCCCCCATATTATTCTGATGGTACTATGGCTGTCTTTCCATACTTCATATTTGAATAATAACTCAAAGGGAGAAAGCTAACATCGGGTAGAATTAGAAGAAAAGAATATCAAACAGAAATTACTACCTTATCCTCCTACTAAACTTGGTTGCCCCCCCACTCCCCCCCCCCCCTTCCCCCCCCCCCCCCCCCCCCCCCATAAAAAAAAAAAAAAAAGAAAAGAAAGAAAGAAATGAAAGAAAAGAAACAACAATTACAACAACAACAACAAAACAAAAAAACCCTGTGTAAACCTTGGTGATCTAATTAGCACATTATATCTAAGTTAATCATTCTGTCTTTATCTTATTATCAGTGAAACGTTTGTGATCTGTAGAGTCCATTATCTAAGTTAATCTGTCTTTATCGTATTTCTGCTGTAACGTTTTGTGGTCTATATAGTCCATTCAATGTAAATTAATCTGTATTTACGTTATTTTCGGTGTTAACTTGGGTAATCTGTATGGTACCATTATATCTAAGTTATATGTCTTTATCGTATGATCTGTGTAACTTTTGGTAATCTGTATGGTACTTTATATCTAGTTAGTCTGTACTTTTTCGTATGATCGTGTAAACTTGGTTATCTGTATAGGTACCCATTATATCTAAGTTAATCTGTCATTAATGTATGATCTGTGTAACTGTGGTTATGTGCTCGTCTGTTTTAAAATCATCGACAGTCTATGTTACACGTTCATCTGTGAGTCTGTCTGGCTCCATGAGTCTGCCAATCATTTCGTTTTTAATGTGGAGATGATGAGGAGGGAAAGTGCATTGTGCGTCAGCAGTCAAAAGTGGAGATAGAGAGGTAACTCGTTATGCAAGGTCTGTTGTAGCTGGCTTACACCCATTTTCAACCTCCTCCCCCCTCTATAACCCCCCCCCCCCCCCTCGATCCCTTCTGTCGGCTGCACACCACAAATTGATGAGTCATGGCCTTGCTTAAGGAGCCGGTATTTACAGACTGCGCAATGTCTCGATGTGTTCGGGGGAATTTTATTTTCTTTGTGTCTGAAAGTTGATTCTCCCTCGTTTTCCTTCATTTGGCCATCATGCGGACAAGCCAGGTGGGTTCCAAGCAGACAGATTAACATCAAAGCATGGGGACTGTTTGGGGGCTGCCGGCTGGGCGTAAAGTAGGTAACGGGGGAGTGAGTGCAAAGGTCTTGTAATGTGCGTCAGCTAAGGGGAAGGGTCATGTGTTTGAAAGGTTGTGATTTATCGGTGAAAATTCCCCCGAAGCAAGGGAAATTATTTGGTGGTGGTGTGTGTGTGTGTGTGCGGGGGGGGGCGGGGGGGGGGGGGGCGGTGGGGTGGGGGGAGTTGTTCTTTTGTTTAATAATCAGTGACCATTAATCGCTGGTTGCCAATGTTTGGCAGGCCCTCATAACGCATAACATGGAGGTTACATAGTGAGTTAGTGGACAATCCTATCAGTGACCATTAAACGCTGGTTCCAAATGTATGGCAGGCCTCAAACGCCTAACCATGGAGAACATAGTGAGTTAGTGGTCAACTCCTATCAGTGACCAGTAAAACGCTGGTTCCATTGTACTGGCAGGCCACTCATTACGCTTATCATGGAGTAACGTAGTGAGTTAGTGGGACAATTCTGGTTCCAAGGTATGGGCAGGACCCCTCATTACGCATATCATGGAAGTACTTGTGAGTTAGTGGACAAATCCTATTATTGCGGCGTCGTCTAGCCTTACCCTTAAGAACGAGATAGGCTCTTATCTCTTCTTACCTCCTCCTTTCCTCCTCTCATCCCCTCTCTCCCTCCAACGCCACCAGTCTCCACCCCCACGCCCCTCCCCCCCCCCCCCCCCCCCCCCTTCCACCGTTCCCTTTCATTGTGGGCAGTTGACAAACGTCAGGTTTGCCTGCGAACACAGCCTCGAGGATCCGAGAAACGAAAGTGTCGGGAAAAAAACCCAGTTAATAGTCTAGGTTAGGGGGCAGTTATTATGGGCCTGTTCCTTTAGACACTCTCTCTCTCTCTCTTCTCTCTCTTCTCTCTCTCTCTCTCTCTCTCTCTCTCTCTCTCTCTCTCTCTCTGTCACCACACACACACACACCCACCACACACAACACACACACTCACTCAACCACCACACACAACAACCACACACACACACACACCACACTCACACAAACACACACACACAACATCTCACGAGGCACACACAAAATTCACACACACAGAGGCACTCACCGTACGCACGCACGCATTGCCACGCCGCCCCCCCACCGCACGCACGCAACACATAGGCACACACACACACACCAACACACACACACACACATATAAACGCACACAGAGGCTCACACAACGCACGCCACGCACAGCGCGCGCGCGCACACACACACACACACACACACACACAAACACACACACACACATCACACACCACACCACACCCCCTTGGTTATACAAATCGGAGAGAGAGATGAAATAGTGGTAAAACCCGGACCCTGACACCTTTATCGCTCATCACACACAGTGGAGAACATATCCCGTCATTTAACAAGACAGAATCTTCAAGCTTCGTGTGTGTGTGTGTGTGTATGTGTGTGCAGTGTGCGTGTGCGTGTTTGCGCACCGCGCGCATGAGGAGTAGAGAGAGAGGAGAGAGAGAAGAGAGGGAGAGATGGGACTCGAAGATGAGAGAGAGAGTCGATGAGAGAGTAAAAATCCAAAACGTCAAGTGAAAAGCTAGGTTTATGTCAGGCTATCGGCTATTAACCGAGGACGAACAGTCGGACCGTGTGACAAACAGCAGTATTTACATGGGAAATGCCGCATTCTTTCGCTTTACGCTTGGAAGACAATAGCAGGCGATCGAATTACAAGACATCGTTAGTGTTGACAAAGCCTAGAGGAGAGAGAGAGAGTGAGATGATGAGAAGAGAGAGAAGGAGAGAGATGTGAGAGGAGATGGGGTGGAGGACGGAGAGAGTGAGAGTGGGACACTGCGGAGAGTGAGTTAGTGGGTGTTGTGTGTGTGTGTGTGTGTGGGTGCTTGAAAGAGAGGGGGGGGGGGGGGTCAGGGGGCTGAGAGGAAGGGGGGGGTGGCGGGTAGCAGGGTGTACGCACGTGAGCACGCGTTTTTTG
>CM031625.1:4168995-4171495 GCA_018398815.1 Conus ventricosus | reverse complement strand
GGCCTGATCAACCAGTCCTGTCTGCGTTGGTGACACGCAACCTGGATGCCTGAATCAACGTCTGTCTGCTGTGTTGACACGCACACCTGGAGGCCTGATCAACGTCCTGTCTTCTGCTGTTGTGACACGCTCACCTGGAGGCCTGATTGAATCAACAGTCCTGTCTGCTGTTGTTGACAGCACACCTGGAGGCCTGATAAAAAATACAACAGTCTGGTCTGCTGTTGTGGGACACGCACACCTGGAGGCCTGAATCACAACAGTCCTGTCTGCTGTTTTGTTGACCGCACACCTGGAGGCCTGGAATCAACAGTCCTGTCTGCTGTTGTTGACACGCACACTGGAGGCACTGAATCAACAGGCCTGTCTGCTGTTGTTGACACGCACCACCTGGGAGTCCTGAATCAAACAGTCCTGTGCTGTGTTGACTCGCCAACCTGGAGTTGAATCAAAAACAGTCCTGTTCTGCTGTTCGTGACACGCAAACCTGGAGGCCTGAATCAAACAGTCCTGTCTGCTGTTTGTTGACACGCACACCTGGAGGCCTGAATCAACAATCCTGTCTGTGTTGTTGACACGCACACCTGGAGGCCTGAATCAACAGTCCTGTCTGCTGTTGTTTGAACACGCACCCTGGAGGCATGAATCAACAGTCCTGTCTGCTTTTGTTGACACGACACCTGGAGGCCTGAATCAACAGTCCTGTCTGCTGTTGTGACACGCACGCTGGAGGCCTGAATCAACATACCTGTTGATGTTGTGACACGCACACCTGGAGGCCTGAAATCATCAGTTTCTGTCTGCTGTTGTTTGACCCACGCACACCTGGGTCCTGAATCAACAGTCTGTCTGCTGTTGTTGACACGCACACCTGGAGGCCTGAATCAACTGTCCTGGTCTGCTGTTTGTTGACACGCACACCTGGAGGCTGAAATCAAAGTCCTGTCTGTGTTGTTGACACGCCAACTGGAGGCCTGAATCACGTCCTGTCTGCTGTTGTGACACGCACACCTGGAGTCCTGATATCAACAGTCTGTCTGCGGTTGTTTTTTTGGAACTTCCCCCCGCACCACCTGGAGTCCTGAATCACAGTCATGTCTGCTGTTGTTGGACACGCACACCTGGAGGTATGAATCAACTGTCCTGTTGCTGTTGTTGTGACGCACTCCTGGGTCCTGAATCACAGGTCCTGTCTGCTGTTGTTGGACACGCACAGCTGGAGAGGCCTGAATCAACAGTCCTGTCTGCTGTTGTTGACACGCACACCTGGCAGGCCTGACTGAATCAACAGTCCTGTCTGCTGTTGTTGACACGCCACACTGGAGGCCTGAATCACAGTCTGTATGCTGTTGTTGACACGCACACCTGGGAGGCCGAATCAACAGTCAGTCTGCTGTTGTTTGTACACGCCACTGGAGGTATGAATCAACGGTCCTGTCTGCTGTTTGTTGACACGCAGTCTCTAAAAAAATGAATGGTTGTCCAAGATGAAGGGATGAACTTGGACCAATCTAATCAAGGTGGTCGATATGCTGGTAAGCCATCAAGATGAGCTCATTCGTTGTCTGCAGGACAGGCGGAAAGCGCCAACTCCGGCAGAATGCTCTATACGTACGAAAAAACTCCGTTCGACAAATGCGACGCAGCGGGGAGAGAACCTAGAATAATAGTTTCATGGTGAGACGTCACTGCAGGGATACATTGAAACAAGCTTAAATAAAAAAATAAAAAAAAGGAAAGAAAGAAAAAAAAACCACTCAACTCAGCCGCTGGCCCCCCCCCCCGACCAGAAAAGAGAGGAAATTACAAAGACAAGCCCGTCCGTGTTTAACCTCTTGATCTTTTCAGGTGTGACGACAACACTCAGGACAATGAAAACCAAAAGAACTGAAAACAATCAACTTCATCTGGCAGACATTAGTTCAATGTAAAACAACGAAACAATCACTCCTTCCTGTCAGCATTCAGTTCAGTGAAAAACAACGAAAACCATCACTCATCTGTCAGACATTCTGTTCCAATGAAAAGAAACAATCTCTCCATTGTCAAGACATTCAGTTCAGTGAAAACAAAGAACCGAAACATCACTCATCTGCAGACATTTAGTTCAGTGAAAACAAAGAAAAATCACTCCATCTGTTCAGACATTAGGTCAATGAAAAACAACGAAAACAATCATCATCTGTTCAGACATCAGTTTCAGTGAAAACAAATGAACGAAAACAATCACTTATCTGTCAGACTTCAGTTCAGTGAAAAACGAAAACAATCACTCCATCTGTAGACATTCCGTTCAATAGAAAACAAAGATCGAAAACATCACTTCATCTGTAGACTCATTCAGTTCAGTGAAAACGAAAACAATCACTCATCTGTCAGACATTCATTCAATGACACAAAAGAACGAAACAATCATCCATCCTGTCAGACATTCAGTTCAATGAAAACAAAGAACGAAACATCACTTCATCTGTCGTCATTCATTTCAATGAAAACAAAG
>CM031625.1:4153995-4163995 GCA_018398815.1 Conus ventricosus | reverse complement strand
GAAAAAATGACAAGAAAAGATTGACACAGCCTTTTGTTTTCACCTGACCGGCTACAGAGCTATTTCGGGTTGTGAGCGATCGAGTCACGTGTCTAGCATTCGGGGCCTCTGATTGGCTGGGGGTTTTACCTGACTGAGGAATGTGTTACGGGGTTTTCGCCGTGTCACTCGAGTCGGCGACGAGCGAGGGCTTGTCAACACACGGTGTGTGTGTGTGTGTGTGTGTGAGAGATCAGGAAGAAAATGAACTGCCTCCCCCCACACCACTGGATGAAGTGACTGACTGGACTCGTTCGGTTATCAGGTGGGAGACTTGAACTTGAGGAGAGTGTGGGTGTGTCGGCGTGGGATCTTCTACTTCAGTGTGTGTCTACCTGAGGCTGATATGTGTGTGTCTGTGTGGATGTACGTGTGTGATCGCTGTCAGTCAATCCGCCGTGTAAGCGATTAGTGTGGACTTGCTTGGCTTGCTCCGGAGTCAGCCAAGTCGATACAGCAAGATCTGGGCGTGTGGTGGAGACACAACAGACGGTGCACAGCTAGGGAGGGGGCTGAGGGAAAGTGCTGGCGTGGCAGTGTTGCTGTTGTTGTTCCTGTTGTTGTTGTTGTTGTCGTGGTGGTGGACTTAGATCCCCGGCTATGCAACCACCACCACCACCACCATCATTATCATCGCGGCTACCACCCAGCCACCCACGTCAAGAGCTGAGGGGGGAGGAGTTGATTAAGACTCGTCACGCACTGTGAGCAAGGTGTGGGAAGAAGAAGGGTCGCCCCTCCGTCTCTCTCTCCTTCCCTCTCCCCCCCCCCCCACCCCACCCCCGGTGTGTTCCGTCAGGCGTGGTGACGTGGTGAGGCTGTCGACATGGACGGCTGGGTGCCCAAGGGGGGGTCTCTGCCCCCCGGGGGGGACGGCGCCTTCGAGCGCTTCCTGACCGCCGCCATCGCCGCCATCATCACCATCATGTTCTCCTGGAGACTGCTGGACGATATGCACGAGGACGACCACGCCCTCCGCCCGGGAAAAGGGGAGGAGGACGAGGAGGAGAGGAGGAGGAGGAGGGCCACCGCCTATGCCGCCATCGCCCTCGCCTCCTCCTCCCGCCCACCCCACCGCAGCTCGCCATCACGGAGCTGGACATTGACGAGGGGGGCGGGACTGTGGGGGAGGGTCAAAGGAAGGTGACCACGACGCCGCACGGCCACGACAGCGGGTTTGCATCGTGGAGCCGAGGGCCAGGGCCGGCTGACAGCAGCGCTAGCAGCAGCAGCGTGGACTGGGAATGCAGTTCGGTGGATATGATGAAGTGCTTCACCTCTGCCCCGCCCGTCTACCTGCCCACCGCCGCTGATAACAGCAGCCACACCACGCCTCCTCCCCGCTCCCTGTGTGTGCCGCTCACGCCTGACACAGCCGTTGTCAGCGACGACACACAGCTAGCGCCGGCTGACAGAAGGACGGGCAGACAGTCCCCATGGACACGCTCCCCGGCTCGGAGGACGACGACGACGACGACGACAGCCGCGAAGAGCTGTGGCACAGTGAGCGGGAGATGATGATGATGATGAAGGACGGCACCACGCTCATGGACTGGCCGCCCGACGGCAACGACGACCTCTACAACGTCAGCGGCGACAGCTCCGACGACGCGCAGCAGCAGCCGCGAGAGCTGGACTCGGACGAAGAGCTGTACTGCTGCACCCTGCTGGAGCCCATCATCGAGGAGGACTCCGACGACTTCCTCAGCTCCAGCGCCGACTCCGACTCCGGGCCCCACCACCCCCACTCCCACCCCCACCCCCACCCTCCTCCACCCGTTGCCCTCCACCCTGTTCGTCCCATGCTGGGTGGCAAGTTTTCGGACGAGCACCCCGTGCGGTCGGCGGCGCCTGTGTCGGAAGTGGGTCAGGTAGGCAGCAAGCCGTCGCCGCAAGCCGTGTTGGAGGATGTGTTCAGTCCCACCAGCCCCCTCATCCCGGACAGGGGGACCACTCCGGCCGCCACTCGCCGGACGCAGCAGACGACTCGGAGAGCGATGAGTCGGTGCAGACGGTGATTCGCCGTGAATCGGTGCCTTCCAGTCTGGAATCGTCCCCCTTGCATGGACCAGCGTTTTCCTTTTCTGCCCCGGAGAGCCCCGTGAGTGAGAAGCGCCTGTCCTCTCCCAAAAGGTATGGCGGCGGGTCGGGTGGCATGCCGTCGGACACAACAGGTAGTAGTAGTAGGGTGGTGTACCCGGAATGTGCAGACGAGGTGTTGTCGTGGGGTGTGCTAGAACCTAACCACCCGGAACATTACAGACAGAGGGGCTGGGGGTTGGTGAAGACTGGGCGGGAGGCGGCGGGGGGGAATTGTTTAGAAGAAGACGACGTCGATAGTTCAGACGACAACGACGACAACGACTCCACGATCGATAACATTCCCTGCCCGAGTGTAGAGGAGGAGGGGAGGAGGGCGAGGGAGAGGCTAGCACACCTGTCGTCGTCACTCCATTGTGCGCGGCTGAGCTGTCAACCAAGCAGCCACAGGCGCCTGCAATCAGTACACACAGTGCACTCAGCAGGCAGCCTCCTTACGCACGAACTACGCAGAAAGAAACTTCTTCCCCACGGCAGGAGAGAACGGACATCCCGCGTTCGAAGATTTTAACTGAAAATAACAATTACGTGGAGACGGACCTAGACGATGTGATCAGCCAGTGACGGCCAGTGGTTCAGAGAAGGACTGGAACATGGCTCGGAGAGGGGAGGACGCTGATTCTGTCCCTCAAAGGTCCAGTGCCATAGATTCTTTCCTCACCGAGTTCGAAGACGAACCTTTCGCACGACGACGGGGCCGCAGGGGGAGAGATGTCCCCCGAGGGACGCGGTGGTGGTGTCTGATCCGACAACGGAGAAGAAAGAGGCGGACAGGTCTCACAGACCTCCACACACACAGTCCACCACATCACGGCAGGCCCCCACGCCCAACCGGACCGACATCTCGGACCTGCTCGTGACGGACTTGGATGAAGCACTGAGTGCAGGGGGAGGAAGACCTGATGGTGCAGGAGGGACGGTCCACGTGAGAAGAGTTCTCCCCTGCAGAGTGGAGGTGAGTCCCACTCCGCCATGGACACGGACACGGGGGGCGTTCGGCAGCTGAAGAGGAAAGCCCAGCCCGTGGTGGTGGAGCTGGACGAGGAGCCTTTCGTCAGGAGGAGGGGAGGAGGCAGCGATAGGTGGTCTGCTCCTGAAGAACCCGACTGGAGACGTTCTGCACCAACCAGAACAGAGAACAGAAAATCTGTACCAACGAAATCAGACGACAGGAAGTCTGTGCCATTGAAAACAGACGACAGAAAATCTGTGCCAATGAAAACAGACGACAGAAAATCTGTACCAATGAAATCAGACGCCAGGTATTCCACCCCCATTGAAACTGACTTCACCGTTCCCGAGAAGCACGACACGAGGCAGACCACGCCCATGGACACGAGGGCGGTAGGTCACAGCTGGAGACCGACATAGACGGCGACGACAGTCCTCCCTTGACACGCGGGAGCAGGGACAGGGACAGCGGTGTGACCCGGGGCAGGACACGTGGATGATGGACCTCGAGGAAGAACCGTTCGCCAGGGGACCTCGCCCACACGTCAAACCCCCCACCGAAGAACACGACTTGAGTAGGAGCAGAACAAGCGACAGCGAATCCTACAGATCCCTGAACGACAGCAAGAACGAGTTGGACAGACACTGGGACAGAAAGCCAGGCAGCTTGGGGAAAAGTGCAACGGATCCGGAATCGTCCTTCAACAGATCGGTCCCTGACCCTGACCCAGATCCTTTCGAACAGGGCCGGCGTGATTGTGAGGCAGAAGACAGACAGTCGTTCCACAGTGCCAGGAGTGAGACTGACCTGGACAGAAGCGGGGGGAGGACCTCGGACAGGTCCATCGACTCCTTCCTGACCGAGCTGGACGAGGAGCCGTTCGCCCGCCGGATCGGCCGAGGTCGGCGACGCGCTAGTCCTGAACGGGCAGGATACAGAGACAAACCCCCGCTCCCTGCACAACCTCCACCCTCCTCCCCACCACCCACCTTTCCCAGCCTGGCCCAGGACACGTGTCTGGTCCTGGAAGAGTCCCCCTCTGTGTCCAGGCCCCGGAGTGGTCCGCCAGGGAGAGAACACCCAGCCCGCAGGCCACGGTCATGGTGCCAGACTCGCCCACTGTCTCCATGCCAACTGCTGTCCTCATGACCCGGGCGGACACCCGCATCACCAGCACCCCCCAGAAGCCGAATCGAACCGGGAACCCAAGGAATGTGTGGCCGTGCCGGCCTCGCCGACCATCTCCATGCCGGGGTCGGTGGAGGAGGGTCCGCAGGTGAGAATGTCCTACAGCACCACCAGCAGAATCGGCACGTCCGCCGTGGTCAGGGAAGACTTTCCTGAGGAGGTCGTGCAGCAAGCCCTGCCCCCAGGCCCCTACACCGACGCTACGGAATCCAGCGCCGTGGAGCGCACGCCTAGAGGCTACACCTTCACCAGGTGCGAGTCAGAAAGCGTGCGGAGCGAAAGGAGGATCTACCTGGTGGACAAACCCATGGCTCCGGACTTTGAGACCTTCATCAACTCGGTGCCGTTCACCAGCGAGACGTACAGCCAGGGGAGGAGGACAGCTCCAGCGACTTTGACGGCTACTCCTCCTTCGTGCAGAACCTGCACAGGCCCAGCTGCTCGGGGCGGAGCTGAGCGCCGCCCTGCCCCTCAAGACCCCTGACGTGGAGGAGGGCTGCATCCTGAGCGGGAACCTGGTCACGCCCCCCAACGCAGATATCTTCCGCTTTCCCCCCACTCCCCAAGGGCAGGTGCCTGCAGTGTCCTCCGTGGCCCAGAACATGTTCCGTTCGGATTCCACGGAGGTCGGCTCCGATTCGGAGCGGGAGAAGAGCTCCAGGGCTGAAGGCAGCAGCGGGGATATGCTGGACACGTCCTTCGACATCGACAGCACGGGGGTCAGGGAGAAGATGGAGACGGATTTCGCTTTCCTGCAGTCCGGAAACACTGTGCACAGGCCTCCCAGACGGGACGACAGATCCAGAGCAGCTGATGAAGGCAGAGCAGAGGACATGTCATCGGAGAGATCTGATGAGGGGCAGACGACCGAAGGAGAAGGAAGAGAGACCACAGTGTCAGCCGGGACAGTGACAGGAAGAGACGGAAGAGTGATGAACACAACGACAGGAGCGATGACCTGTCCAGCTCCGACCACTCCAGAGAGAGAATCGAGCACCTGGAAAGAAGGGGAAAACCGCGGGGCATATAAACCGACCCCGGATCACCCCAGACATAGATCCGACGATATGGCGACGGGTGATGTCCAAGACAGATCCGATGAAGAGAAAGACAGAGCGAGCAAAGCGAGTGAAGAAGACAGGGAAGACAGATCCGGTGAAGAGAAAGACAGAGCGAGCAAAGCGAGTAAAGAAGACAGGGAAGACAGAGCGGGAAGGAAGGAGGACCCACATAGATACACCCATGACGTCGGAACGTGCGGGGGACACCACAACACGGCCAGAGCCTTCAGACAGCCAGGTCCCGGTGCAGGCTCCCAGCTCGACACGCCTGGAGGAAGCTCCGCCGATCCTCTTCTTCCAGCCCGCTGCTCTCCTCCACACGGAGAAGAAACGCTCCCCTGTGGAATCCCAGCCCTGGAACTTTAGGGACACGCCGCAGGAAGCCAGACAACGGACGTTTCCCCCGTCAGACAAGAGGCTGTGGGTCTGCCCCCTGCAGTCGGCCTGAAGAGAAAGGAGACACGATCCACCTACCCATGATGGACAGTTCCCCTAAAGGGAAAGAGAGACGCAGTGTTGACCTGGATAAATCTACAGGTAGTGATATCAACGCAAGTGGCCAAGAGCCAAAGCTGACATTCGACAGGAGTGACATCCGTGGCCTTGACAGAAAGGAAAACAGTGTTAAAGAGAGTCCGAGAACAATAGAGAGTCCTCGAACAGAAGAGAGCCTTCAGTCGGAAGCGAGTCCTCGAATGGCAATGAGCCCACGGAGAGAAGCGAGTCCAGAGAGAGAAGCGAGTCCAGAGAGAGAAGTGAGCGCAGAGAGAGAAGTGAGTGCAGAGACAGAAGCGAGGACACAGAGGATCCTCATGACAGAATCGTCAGCCTACCCACTGACCACGGAGAAACCTCCGCTCCCAAAGCCTCGCTCCCTGTCCAGACCCACTCCCATGCCCAGGAGCAAGTCCCTAGGGGACAACGTGGGATCTCCGTCCTTCACGTCTCCAACTGGAGAGGACGAGGACGTGTTCCACAGAGAGGGGTCAGACTCGGACAGCGCCGATGAGGAGGAGCTGCTGTTCAAAGCCAAGCAGTCCACACCCTGGCCACGGAGGAGAAGCGGCCACGAAGCCTGAAGGAAATCCGCAGGATGCAGAAATCCACACGCCCCATGATCGCCCCCTTCACCCTGCCCGACCACATCGTGCTGCCCAGCCGCCTGAAGATCGTGGCCTCCCGGCGCCAGTTCCTGAGCTCGGAGAACCTGGACGCCAGCCCCAACACGTCGCTTCAGGAGCAGTTCGCGGCCCACAAAGCTTCCCAGCAGCAGGCGAAGGAGCGGCTGTACAAGTCGCCCAACAAACGGTTCACGTCGCCGTCCTTCAGCAGCCAGGACCAGCTGGAGAAGCTGCACTACATGCTGAACTACTCCCGGCAGTCCGAGTCGTCCTTCGAAAGGTCCCGGGTGGACCACCTGCACGAGGGCTGCATCCTCACTCCGGAGGGTCGTCGGAGCATCCTGGACAAGACGCTGTCCATCGACAACCTGCAGGTCGACCTGCCGCAGCACCTGCGCAAGTTCGGCTCCGTGACGTCGTTAGTGGAAACGGACATAGACACGGGGAGACGTTAGAGACCAACTTCTTCCCCGAGACTAACCTTGACATTTTTGACCACCTCTTCAGTCCCATCAGCCCTTGCAGCGCTCCGCCAGCATGTCGGACATGGTGCTGAACGAGCGGAGGGATGACGACCTTGACCTCCACCACGAGTCCCGGAGCCTGCACCTATCGCTGCCGCCCTCCCAGACGCACAAGAGCACGGGCAAGGGGCGGTTCGCACACCGCAAGCACCACAAGTCCAAGAGCCTCTGCACGCTGGAGACCAACCTGGACGAGGTTGGGGAGGACGGCGAGGACCCCTCGCTGAGGAGGGTGCCCTCGGTGCACGAGCTGCGCGTGACCAAGTCCCTGCAGAAGCTGAACGTGCCCGACTGGTTCAAGCAGTCCTCGCTCAGCAAGTCCAGCTCCTGCCTGCTCAAGTACGGCTCCAACTCCACCATGAACTCCTTCTCCTTCTCCCCCTCCCTCATCTCCTCCCCCTGCGCCTCCACGGCCCCGCCCGCGCCCAACGTGGTGATCAAGACGCGCGTGGTGCCCCCCAGCAACCCCCGCGTGCTGCGCTCCTCGCACTTCACCTCCCCGCCCACCAGGCCCAGCTCGGAGAGGAAGCCGCTGACCACCCCGGTCACGCTACCCAGCGAGAGGCTGCGGGAGAAGGAGAAGAACAAGAACCTCATGCCCATCCCCATCGTGCCCTTCGCCCAGATCCGCGCCATGTTCGAGAAGAAAGCCAAGGCAGAAGAGGGAAGAAGGAGGTGACGGCCGGGAGGAGAGGCGGGGGAGGTGGGCCGAGAACCCAAAAGCAAGCTGGAGAAGATGCCCCCACTGTCCAAGCCGGCGCTGCCTTCCATTTCCATCAGCGGGAGGACGGGCAGGTGCGCCAGGAGGAGAGCAAGCCCACGTCGGTGAAGAGGAACGTCGTGGAGAAACCGCCCGTGTCCCCGGCCAAAACCTCCCCGCCCCCCGTGGTCCCTCAAACCGTCACCGTCACCGCCTCCCCCCCGACGTCCGCCCAGCCTCCGACCGCCCCCACGAGACCCATGCAGAGAGCGACCGCCAACGGTGTGAGTGATGACGTGGAGGGTAACGCCGTGACCTCCACGGTGGCTCCCAGGGTGGAGACCTTCCCTCCCTCCGTCAGCACTGCGGGGCGGTCCCATCCCGTCGTGCAGAAACCGCCCATCTCGCCCACCAGCGCCGAGCCCAAACCCTGGCGCGACGCCACAGACAGTGGCCGGAAGACCAGCCCCAGGGACTCGGGCAAGGAGCCCAAGAGCCCCACCAAGGACTCCAAGACACAGTTCAGCCCCTCCAGGTCGTTACGGCAGTTTTTCGGACGTTCCAAAGACAAGGGCAGCGAGAAGAAGAGCGAGGGGACGGGCAGCTTGGATTCCTCTTTCTCCTCGGGGACGGGGTGTACGAGAAGGAGCCCAGGAGAATAGGCAGGTCGGACTCCGGCAGGAGACCCACCTCCACGTCGCCCACCTCCACGTCCTTCGAGCGGCGCTCTGACCTGGACTCGTCCTTCTCCTCGGCGGAAGGGCAGCCGCCGCCTCCTTCCGGGCCGGACACGTCCTCCAGGTGTCTAGAGGGCGCTCCTTCCATGACCTCCAGGACGTCGGCGTTCCCGGCCTCGTCGGGAGGGTCCCGATCTTCCTACGTCAACTCGGAGCGACCTCAGCCCCCGTTCTCCAGGATCGCCGCCCAGGACGACTGGGCCGAGAGCCCCAGGACAACCAGCACCTCCCAGGTTTCGGACGGAGGTGAGGGGTGGGTGCCCCCTCGTCCCAGAAACGCCTGCTCGGGGCGGGCACCTCGTTCGGGCACACGTCGCTGTCGTCGGAGAACGGTGAGCACATGCCCGAGCCGCCTTCCCCTTCCTCCACGAGCGACTCGTCAGCAACGGCCGTGGGCGACAAGAAGAGCGTGAAAGGTGAGTGCAGGCTTGGGGACTGTGGGGTTGTCGATTTGAAGCTGTGGGAGGAGGGGGGGGGAGGTGGGTGTTTGTGTGTGTGTGTGTGTTGGGGGTGGGGTGGGGGGGGGGGGGGTGAGGTTGGGGTACGTATTCTCATTTTGTTGGATTTATCCAGTTTTATACATTGATCCATGTTCTTCCTTTCTTCTACCCCCTCTCTCTCTCTCTCTCTCTCTCTCTCTCTCTCTCTCTCTCCTCTCTCTCTCTCTCTCTCTCTCTCTCTCTCTCTCTCTCTCTCCTCTCTCTCTCTCTCTCTCTCTCTCTCTCTCTCTCTCTCTTTCTCTCTCTTTCTCTCACCCCCCCCTCCTCGTCCGCTTTCTTTTCTATCCATTGACACATCCTCTCCATTCCCACCTCCCCTCCCTCGGTTTTCATCATTCTTTCATGCATTCCCCCCCCCCCCCCCCCCCCCCCCCCCCCCCCCCACTATTTTGTTTTATTTATGTCGTGACCACGTTTTTTTCTCGTTCATTTTCTGACGTCCTCAGTCGTCGTCCTCCCCCTCCCCCTCCCCCTCCTCCTCCTTCCTTGTCGTCATCGTCGTCGTGGTGATCATCACCATCATTAACAGGAATTCCATGATAATAGTCATCATGCTTTCTCCTCCTCTCGTCTTGCTGTCTGCTTTCTCTCTCTCCTGTCTGCCTTTCTCTGTCAAGATTCCATGAACGCATCCTTTCTTGCTGCCTTCACACACAGTCTCAGTCAGTCTGTCTGTCTGTCTGTCTGTCAATCTGTCTGTCTGTCTGTCTGTTAGTCTGTCTGTCTATCTCTGTCTCTGTCTCTCTCCCCCTCTCTCTCTTTCTCTCTGCACATTTAAAATAATTTTCCTGTAATATTGATATCGCCCTCTTCATATGGGCTATGGCCTTAAATGATCAAATCATCTGAACTAAACCAGACACACGCCAGAACGGAATCTTCACAATGTAATACCGCAGGTACCTGTTGATGTCTAACAACTAGTATGCTTCTAAATCATGAGACGTCTTAATTTACCTACATTCTAACATTCTGTCATTATCATCATGAGCGTCTTAATTTACCAACATTCTAACATCGTCATTATCGTTAATGTGAGAATCTTAATTCACCTACATTCTAACACTCTGTCACTATT
>CM031625.1:4121495-4146495 GCA_018398815.1 Conus ventricosus | reverse complement strand
GTCCCTCCCTTCGTCCCTGGGTGTGTGTGTGTGAGATTGTGTGTGTGCGTGCGTGCGCACATGCGCGCTTGCTTGCTTGCGTACATGCATTTGCTTTTGTATGTATGCCTTAAAATGTGTTGACAGAAGAAAAAAAAACCAAATCAACCGAATGATGTAGTCGTTTCCTGACTGGATGTCAAGCCTCTCTTTTATCACTCCTCAAATGCAGCACATAGAAAGGGGGGGGGGGGGGGGGGGGTCGGGATCGGGGGGGGGGGGGGGGAGGGGGGAGGGGGGTGGGGGGGGGGGAGGGGAGACAAACGAGAAAAAACAACCCCCCTTTTGTTCCCCCAGCTGTGTGAAACTTGAAGCGGTGATCAGTTTTGTTTTGACACTGACACCGTTTCGAGGGGTTTGGCGGGTGGCCCCTCTGCTGTTAGTTTTTTTTCGATGAGTCAGGGGAAGACGAGCGTGATTGTAAGGGCCATTTTTTGAGTCCGCTGAGCTGGGTGTATTGGTTTTGCTGTTTTGTTGTGTCAACACTGAAAAATGTTCGTCCTCATTTTTTTTTTTTTTTTTTTTTTTTTTTTTGCTTTGTGTTGGCACTTGAAGTGTGTGTGGGGGTGTGTGGTGTGTAAGGAAGTGTTAAACCGTTTTAATTCAATTGCTCAATATGTGTTTTATTTCAGTTTTGGGCGAGTTTTGTATTTCTTTCAGGTTTTGGGTATGTGTTTTAGTTTTTTGTAAAAGTGTTGTCTGATGTATTATGCTGTATTGTTTGTATTGTGATGGGCCCCTTTTTATCACAAAGTTCTTTTTGTTGGTTTGTGTTAAGGTGTATTTTTTTCTCTTCATATTTGTGGTATGTTGTTGGTTTAAATATTTGTTATGCTTTTGCTGTTGTTGTTTTATTTTATTGGGGTTTTGTGTTTTTTTGCTTTAATGTCTCATGCTGGTTTTTAATGGTGTTGGGTTTATATTGCCAATTGACAGCTTTGTTTAAAGTGTTTGTATTATTTTTTTTGTTGTGCTTTTTTTAAAATTTCCCGCCCGCTGTGTTCAATGTGTGGCTGGTAGCATTGTTTCATGGCATCTGTCTTGTGTCAAGTCAAATTTACAGTGTGCTGTGCTGTCTTGTGTCAATATAATTTACGTTTGTTTTTTTTTTATTGAGTGTGCTTTTGCTGTTTTGTGTCAAGTCATAATTTACAGTTTTTTTTTTTTGTTTTGCGGGCTGTGCTTTTCTTGTGTCAAGTATAATTATACGTTGTTTTTTTTGTTTTGCAGTGTGCTGTGTTGTCTTGTGTCAAGTATATGCATTTTGTTTTTTTATTGCAGGTCTTCTGTCTTGTGCAAGTCATATGAGTTTGTTTTTTGTTTTTTTGCAGTGTGCTGTGTGTCTTGTGTAATCTAGCGTTTGATTTTTGTTTTTTTATTGCAGTGTGCGTGCTGTTTGTGTCAGTTATGCAGTTTGTTTTTTTTTTGTTATTGCAGTGTGCGTGCTGTTTGGTAAGTCATAGCGTTTTTTGTTTGTTTTTGCAGTGTGCTGTGTGTTTGTTTTTTCCAAGTCTTTTGCAGTTGTTGTTTTTTATTGCAGGTGCTTGCTGTTTGTGTAAAGTTTGCAGTTTGTTGTTTGTTATTGCGTTGCTGTGCTGTTTGTGTAAGTCATATGCAGTTTGTTGTTTGTTTGTTATGCAGTGTGTGTGCTGTTTGTGTCAATTTAAAATTGTGCAGTTTTTTTTGTTTTTGCAGGGCTGTGTGTTTGTGCATTTTTAAATTGTACTGTTTTGTTTTTTACTGTGTTGGCTTTTTTGGTCTTTGTGAGCTGTAGTAAATGTTGGCAATGTGTTTAATCTGTGTTGGCTTTTTTGGGTCTTTGTGGTGCTGTAGATAATGTTGTGCAATGTTTTTAAATACGGGTTGTCCAAAAATTGTAGGGTTTTGGCCCCCCCATGTCCCCGGCCTTTCGTGGGGGGGTGTTTCTGACAACCTGTGCCCCCCTTTTTCTTGCTTTCCAAATTTTTCGCCTACCATGTTTTTTGCTATTTTTTTTCACCCATAAAGTCTCCCCAATCATTGCGCCTTATGTCGTCTTGTTTCTTCCTTCGGTTTTCAGTCTTTTCTTTCATTTTTTTTTCCAGTCTTCCTTTTCAATGCTTCTTTTTCTGGACCTATCGGAGTGGGGGCCCTTAGTGTCGCAATTAAGGTGCTGACACGGGCCCCGAGGATGTTGGCTCTGCTGGTGAGTCGCTACAGCGTTGTCTGGTTTTGAGGGACGGTATCAGGCAGATGGACGCCTGCGGTTCATTTCACATGCCCTTCGTAGGGCCACCCATTGCCCCTTCCCCTAGAACGGCAGCTCCCCTGGGTGCTATCAATTTCCTGCGTCATTGAGGCTACGCTCTGGGGAGTTACAAAGTGTAATTCTAAAAGACAGAGAAAAGTAGAGATTAGACTCAGATGGGGAATTTAAGAGGTGGAAGAGAAAGGGTTTCCCAAAAATACAGGGCCCAAAGTTTCCTTTTGGTGGAGCAAAGCCCCAAAAATTGGAATCCATAGCTCGGATATTTCCCCTTTCCCATTTCTAAGGGTTTGAGGGAGTTTCTTCCCCGGGTTTCAAAATGATCAAAGACTTAGTCGGGTAGTTATTTGTCAATTGTGCGAAAAAAGCGGGTCTCGTTTGTTGTAAAAAGAGATGGATCTCGTTTATGCAATCCAGTAAAAGGTTTTTTCACCCTTTTCCCAATATTCGAAAGGGGTGATTAGTGGTGATCTAGCGGATTGCTGATCAAATTCAGCTGAGATGAAAAGTCAGGGTGTTTTTTAAAAGTCCTGATAAAAATCTCTAAAGGAAGAAAGTTTTGAAACAATACGTATTTTTGACTTTTGCCTGTCTCTCCCCGGAGTTTGTCAAAGTGGGTTTGTTGTTGAAAAAGTTTCCCCTTTTTACCATCCCCTTTGAGATGTTTCAAGTGTCAAGCTTTGGGCATTCCTTCGAGCTGTGGGGGTCAGGAGATCTGCCGTGATGTGGTCAAAAAGAAAACTGAGGGGATTGTAAAAGCGTACCCTGCGTCAATTTTTAAGGGGATCATCCAGAAAAATCCAAAAAAGTTGCCAGTGGGGAAAAAAGGGAAAAGGAAATTTCAAAAGTAAGTTTGAGAAAAAATTTTCCCTTTTCCCGGAGGCTAGAAGTTAGTGGAGGTCAGGACTCCTTCGACGATACTTATGCACAAAGGTGGTTAACGTTTCTGCGAACCGGTCATCGGGCGATAATCTGGGAGCAGCTCCATTCATACTCTAGAAAAAAAAATTGACAAAATTTTTGTCATCTTTTTTGGTCGCTTACGTGCTTGAAGGTCGGTGGGGTTTTGTCTAGAAATGTAATGGTGTTACATGGCGTGTAAAAAAGCTTCGACCCCCCTACTGGTGAGGGGGGGGAGGTGTTTGGTTGTGGGTGCGTGGATAGGGTCAGGGGGTGAGGGACCGGGGGAAAGGAGATGTCCCCTCGCCGCGGCCATGGCAGCGTGCGGGAGGGGCCGCAGTGAGGAGCGTCCTTTTCGGTTCCAGACCCCCTAAGGGAAAATTCGAACCCAGGTATTTGGCGCACAGGTTTCAGTCGGTTTAAGAGCAATTCAAGTATGGTAACAAAAATTAGAAATTTATCGGGGCATCGGTTTTTTTTGATTTTGCCCTGAAAAAACCGTTTTATTCTTTGGTGGAAGCGAATTTTTGGGGAAAAGATGGATGATACATATTCTTTTAAAAAACCTAACATGGCATACCCGGGGAACATAAGGGGGGTTAAACCCAAAATTGTCGAGCCTTGAGCTATTTTTGACAGAGTATAGATTTTCGGTAATTGCTCTTAGGAAACCCTTTTAAATGAAAGAAGAAGCATGAGTTTTGGGTTTTCTCCTGTTTACTAAAACCCAGCTTTGCAGATTTTTCAGGGAGGGGTTTTCTCTTTCTTCATAATTCGGTATACATACAGAAATTCCCCCTTCAGAGGATTGGAGGGAGTGGCAGCTGTTCTCGTTTTTAAAAAAGGTTGTTACGATTGTTGTTGTATTTATCTCCTCTTCTGTGATTTTGAAGGTCAGTTTGGGGGTTTAATTTCTCAGCTCCCCAGCCCTTTCTTTTATTGGGGGACTTGAAAGGTCATTCTCCCCGTGGGGAAGTAACCGCACAAATTTCAAGGGAAAGTTCTTGAAGATTTTTTTATCGGATTTTGATCTCTGCTTTGAATTCGGCTCACGACCTTTTTTTCTCTTCTGTTTTTTTGACCCTTGGGTTTGGCCTTTGTGACCCCTTCCCTTTTTTTTGGACTTGAATGGCGGTTCATTCGGCCCAAGCGGGGGTGATCACTTTTCCCGGTTTTTTATTTCTTTTACGAAGCAAATGCAGGAGTCCCCGGGAAATGGGGCTTGCTCTGCGATTGGAGTTTTTCACAACAGATTTTAAGTAGATGTTTGGTCTGTTTCAGGTTTTTGTCTGTTTTTTGTTCACTAAAGTGTAGTAGAGAGTGCAAGGAAATTTCCCAAATCTGTGATAAACCAAAAAGATGTAAAACCCTTGGATGATAAAAAGTGCAAAACTTTTTAAAGGGGAAGAGAAAAGGTGCTCAAAGATTTTTTTCTAGGTTTCCTTGGTGGGGAAAAAAGTTAAACATCGGCGTGTAGGGCTAAGGGTCGGGATATTTTTTAAAATAGAGAAAGAATCTTGGAAAAAAATTTTTTTTCAAATTGTCCTTTAAGGTCAAAATTTAAGGGGAAAATTTGGAAAAAAAATCCCTAAGATTAAGGGAAAGTCGGGTGCATCGTTTTAAAATGTTTTAAGTAAAAGGACATTTTATGAAAAAAAGGAGGTTTTAATTGCTAGTGTCTATTTACAAAATTGCAGCGTCTTTTTGCAAGGAAATTCCCGGTATCAAAAAAAATCGCAGAGTCAAAATCTTGTTCCTTGGCCCGATGTTTTGAGGATTAAAATGGTTTTCGATGGGTGAGTTAAAGGAGCCATTTTGAAACCCAAAACTAGCTCCTGGACAGAGACATTCTTTTCAAATTTATTCAAATTTGCCCGTGAGGGGTTTTAAAAGTGTTGTTGTCTCTGTTTTAATATGTTTGGTGTTCAGGGGATTTTCCCCCTTCTTGGACAGAACGGTTGTTTTCCCCATTCCCAAACCGGGAAAGATCATTCGGTCCTAACAACATCGCCCTTTGCTTCATAGTTGCTTAGTAAAACTATGGAGAGAATGGTTTTTCTCGATTTTTTGGCGTTGAAGTCTGGGGGCCTTGAGTTTCCCGTGGGATTCCGGGGAAAACCCAGTATACTGATCATTGGTTCGTTTTGGTCTTTCATCAGGAATGCTTTGATCAATGGAGAACATTAGTTTTATTCTTTTTGATTTTGAAAAAGTTATGACCAACATGGAGGCATGGAATTTTTAGGACTTTAAGGCACTTGATTTCAAAGGTAATTTACCAATGTTTTTGCTAATTTTTTTTCTAACAGGGATTTCATGTTAGATTATTCGACCCTTTTTAGATCCCTTTTTAGGGAGTGGGGGTCCCCCGGGTAGCATCCTTTCTCCACTTTGTTCAATTTTGAGATTAATTACATCGTCCCGTCGTAAAAGTCTGGAACGAAAAAAGTATTATTTGTTGAGACTTCTCATCTTGCCAAGGGGGGAAAATTTGGTGGCTGAGCGTCAATTCAATTGTGGTTTAAACGTGTTTTAGAGTGGGTTACTGAAAAAGGTTTAAGTTTTCAGCTACTAAGAAGAGTGTTTATTTCCTAGAAAAGATCTCAGGTCTTAGAACCAGCTATCAGTCTCAATGGTAGGGAATTAAGTTTTCAACAAAATGAAATTTTTTGGGGGGTTTTTTTTGGAAAAAGCTTTTTTTTTGCCACTTAAGTAATTTAAAAATTTGCCAGTAGGTTTGAATGTTTGAAGGTTTTAGTCACATGATTGGGGTGCAGCAGCGAAATTTGTTTCGATTGTATCGGGCTTTGGTGAGCCCCAAAAATAGATTATGGGTGTGTGGTATATGGTTCTGCACGAAAGTTTACCTCAAAGCTCTTGATCCAACCATAAACAAGGATGCGGATTGTCTGGGAGCCTTGCCATCTCCAAAAAAAAAGTTTTTTGCTGAAACGGGTGACCCCCCCTTTGGGGTAAGGAGGTTGGTTTTCCCTGAAATTTCTACCTGAAAATGAGGGTAAACCCGAAAACCCCGCCGTGATAGTCATGAACCCCCCTTTTAGAGCCAAAAATGACTTAAAGCCAAAAGGATTCCTCCACGGGTATTTGGTATTTTGCCCCCTTTCGGGGGAGTGGCATTGCCTTTATGGTTGAGATGGTCCTTACAGATATTTACCTCCTTGGAAATCCCAATCCAGGATTAATTTTTAAATTTTAATCAATTTCGAAAGGAAGGTCCCTCGAGTGTTGAATAAACAACATCTTGGGCAATGTGAAATTTATAAGATTTTATCAAGATTTTTACTGTGGTTTAGAAAGGGAGAGGGCGCAGCGCCATTGGGGTGATAAAGATTTTTAGGACCTACTTTTTTTAAGATTGCGGGATTGGTCATCTGTTTTTCACTGCTGAACTGAAAGGGTTTAAATCTGCCCTCAGTGCGGTGCAGATAATCAGAAGATTTATTTATTTTATCGGATTCATTGTCGGCATTTTCGGCTTTTTTTGACAAAAAGAAGTTCACATCAGTATTAGCGGATATTCATGATCTTATACTAGCTTGTCTCTTCGGGAAAAAATATAGTTTTCTTGTGGGTCCCGTCACATGGGAATCTATGGTAACTCAGTGGTGGACAAAGAGCCAAAAAAGCTCTCGGGCAAGTCTTTCCGGAGGCCCCAGCGTTTGTTCCCCCTTGATTCGTATAAAACCAGTTTGTTTGTCATGAAAATGTGGCAGAGTGAATGGGTAATCAAATTCATATAAATTGTTTAAAATTTGCCCGATTTAACAATCCTTTCCCATCGGTGGTAGTAAACCTTAAAAAGGGGAAACGATTTTGTCACGGTTCATATTGGGAAGCTAAATTAAAGCCAGTTGGATATTAGAAGGGGGGCCCCCATGGTGGTTGCGTGTGACGCTTTTTGGTTAATCATTTTTTGACAGAATGTGTGATTTGATGTGATCAGAGAGAAATTCTTTTTCCCCCAGTGATTTATCGGTTCTTTTCGTGAGATTTCGTGGATCTTATTTTTCTTTTTTAAGGGGTAAACTTTTTTTATAAATATAGGGTTTTATTAAAGTTAAGGGGGAAAGGGGTTGAAAGATAATTTTTGCTTTTGTCCTCATAAATTTTAAGGACGTTTAATATAGTGGAGTTTTGTATCAAGGTCAGATAGATGTGAGGTTGATTTGGCCCTAGTAGTCCGCTGGCCCTAAAAAACATAAAAACTAAAAATAATTCCCTGAGTGAGCATAAACATTTTACAGCAGACTCCTGAATACCTTTTTCAGAGATGTCCCACCTGATTCATCTTTTAATTTTTTAAAAGAGTCATTTTTTTTATTCGATCTAAGGTTTTCGGAGGAAAAGGGGTTTTTAACAAAATTTCCGGCATAGTTTTTTTTTTTTTTTTTTAATAAAGAGATAATTTTGTTGTAAATGGTTTCGTGAATAAGTTTTTTTTTTCTTAGTTTAAAAGGACTTGTGAGTTGACTTTAACGCAGTGACAGCTCTGATATGACCTTTGCGGTCGGCTGGGCTGTAAGCAATATTAACCTAACCTCACCTTGAGGCTGCTGAACGATTCCTTCAGGCGTTCTCCCAGGAGAGCGTCCCCCTGCTTCACGTAGTCCCGCACCATCAGCATGGCCTCCCCTGGCCCCGGGCGACCTCTGGCGAAGACAGCCGCGGGGTCTGGAGGTGCGGATCGGTTCTCTTGGAAGGGGGTGACCCCGCGGTCTGCTGGGCGAGAGAGGACAGGAGGACAGTCATCAGAACACACGACGTCACCGTGCTGCACTCCATAGTGGACCTTCAACCCACCCCTCTCAGCACAGTCCACAGCACGTCAGTCAGTCCACAGCACGTCAGTCAGTCCACAGCACGTCAGTCAGTCCACACTGCGTGGAGATGGGGTGATCTCTTCACGTCCTGTGAGACCGAAGCTCTGACAGACCAGTAGTTCCCCAGACAGACGAATAGAGTATTGGATGCTGAGGTGAACGACGTGTTGATGTGAAGCACCTAAACACCAGTGGTTCCCTTGAGTGTCCAGGGCGGGAGGTTTTATAGTCAGGGAGGCTGAGACAGAAGGAGAACCCTTAAATTAGCGAACATTGACTGCTGGCCAATGGCAGGCTTCGTCTCACTGACTACTAGCCAGTGGCAGGCTTCGTCTCATTGAAGACGGCCAAGTCATCAGACCATCAGTGTGAAGGTGAAGGACTATTGCCGGAACTTCCTTGTCATGTGATTGCGATGAGAGCAGAGTCCTGTAGGAGAAGGGGGTCGTGACAGGCGGTCATGGCACGACACAAGGTTGCTCGTAGGACGCATTTCCTGTGGGGCAAGGGCCGATGTTTGTGCATCTGACATGAACAGCTTCAGGACTTCCTCATTGCTGTCTGCCCCTTCAACAAGGTCACTGTCACCCAGAAACCGGTTATCATGACATTCCCAAATGAAATAACACCCCCACACGGTCTTTCAATGTGGACATTTTTTAATCCTCCCCCCTCTCTGATTTAGGGGTTTCATTTGTCAGTGCGACCTGTAGAAACAGAAACCCGCCTGTCCGGCCCAGAGAAAAAAACTGTTCTGTTCACCCCAGACCTTGAATAAATCACTCCGGTTTTCCGGCTCAGGGGATACTATTTTTGAGGCCCCGGACTGAAATCAGTCCTGAATAATAATCTGAAATCGTCATTAAGACGAAACGCTGATAGTGGCAATCTGCTGTCAGCATGATCCTCTGGAGGGTCCAGTGTTCCCTGAACAACGTGCAGACAACGACAATCTGCTGTCGGCATGATCCTTTGAGGGGTCCAGTGTTCCCTGAACAACGTGCAGACAACGACAGTCGCTGTCAGCATGATCCTTTGGAGGGTCCAATGTTCCCTGAACAACGTGCAGACAACGACAATCTGCTGTCAGCATGATCCTTTGGAGGGTCCAATGTTCCCTGAACAACGTGCAGAAAACGACAATCTGCTTTCAGCATGATCCTTTGGAGGGTCCAGTGTTCCCTGAACCACGTGCAGACAACGACAATATGCTATCAGCATGATCCTTTGGAGGGTCCAGTGTTCCCTGAACAACGTGCAGACAACGACAATCTGCTGTCAGCATGATCCTTTGGAGGTCCAGTGTTCCCTGAACAACGTGCAGACAACGACAATCTGCTGTCAGCATGATCCTTTGGAGGGTCCAGTGTTCCCTGAACAACGTGCAGACAATGGAGAACTGAACAACTGGCACGCAGCAGAGAGTGACTTCTTTTGGGACTTGTCCACACCGGATGTTGTCATCTTCACAACCATCTTTATATTTTCCAGTTCCGCTTGCCTTCTTTCTAGTTGGGTATATCGGCAGGTGAGGGAGAGAGGTGAGGAATGAGGTGGAGAGGTATGGAGAGACATACAGTTCGTGGATACAATACTGGTGATGATTGTCACAGACCAAAATGTGTGTGTGAGTGTGTGTGTGGTGTGTGTGTGTGTGTGTGTGTGTGTGTG
The DNA here is from genome assembly GCA_018398815.1 of Conus ventricosus. NCBI lineage: Eukaryota > Metazoa > Mollusca > Gastropoda > Neogastropoda > Conidae > Conus > Conus ventricosus. The sequence continues at coordinate 4,136,799 of CM031625.1, read as the reverse complement.
TGTGTGTGTGTGTGCGTGCGTGCGTGCGTGCGTGCGTGCGTGCGTGCGTGTGTGTGTGTACGCGTGTACACGTGTACACGTGTACGTGCGCGCGCCTGCTTGCTTGCTTCTCATATCCAAAGCATCAGCTAGAGATGAGAACATTACTGTCAGTATCTGTCTCCGCTGGTTTATCAAATCAGCTTTGTGTTCAATTGATTCTATCTGGTCATCACGGATCCATCCACTGAGAACTGGCGCGCTGACTTGAGTTCTGTGGTCACTGCACGCCGCTTGTGTAGCATATCCCGTCTCCTCCGAAATACTAGCACCCATACCACCAGTGGAGGCCGGGAAGAAAGGGGAAGGAGAAAACGTGTAACATTTCTATGGCAAAGGAGACAGTTCATGGCATGCATGGTATTGCTACAGACAGGACTGTCTATGGCATGCACGTTATTGCTACAGACAAGACTGTCTATGGCATGCACGTTATTGCTACAGACAAGACTGTCTATGGCATGCATGGTATTGCTACAGACAAGACTGTCTATGACATGCACGTTTATGTGCTACCAGACAAGACTGTCTAAGACATGGCAGCATGTATTGCTACAGACAAGACTGTCTATGGCATGCATGGTATTGCTACAGACAAGACTGTCTATGGCATGCACGTTATTGCTACAGACAAGACTGTCTATGGCATGCACGTTATTACTACAGACAAGACTGTCTATGGCATGCACGTTATTGCTACAGACAAGACTGTCTATGACATGCACGTTATTGCTACAGACAAGACTGTCTATGGCATGCACGTTATTGCTACAGACAAGACTGTCTATGACATGCACGTTATTGCTACAGACAAGACTGTCTATGGCAAAGTAGACACTTCATGACATGCACGTTATTGCTACAGACAAGACTGTCTATGACATGCACGTTATTGCTACAGACAAGACTGTCTATGGCAAAGGAGACAGTTCATGGCATGCACGTTATTGCTACAGACAAGACTGTCTATAGCATGCACGTTATTGCTACAGACAAGACTGTCTATGCAAAGTAGACACTTCATGGCATGCACGTTATTGCTACAGACAAGACTGTCTATGGCATGCACGTATTGCTACAGACAAGACTGTCTATGGCATGCACGTTATTGCATACAGACAAGACTGTCTATGGCATGCACGTTATTGCTACAGACAAGACTGTCTATGGCATGCACGTTATTGCTACAGACAAGACTGTCTATGGCAAATTAGACACTTCATGCATGCACGTTATTCCTACAGACAAGACTGTCTATGGCAAAGTAGACACTTCATGACATGCACGTTATTGCTACAGACAAGACTGTCTATGGCAAAGTAGACACTTCATGGCATGCACGTTATTGCTACAGACAAGACTGTCTATGGCATGCACGTTATTGCTACAGACAAGACTGTCTATGCCAAAGTAACACTTCATGACTTGCACGTTATTGCTACAGACAAGACTGTCTATGGCAAAGTAGACAATTCATGACATGCACGTTATTGCTACAGACAAAACTGTCTATGGCAAAGTAGACACTTCAAAGCATGCACGTTATTGCTACAGACAAGACTGTCTATGGCAAAGTAGACACTTCATGGCATGCACGTTATTGCTACAGACAAGACTGTCTATGGCAAAGTAGACACTTCATGGCATGCACGTTATTGCTACAGACAAGACTGTCTATGGCAAAGTAGACACTTCATGGCATGCACGTTATTGCTACAGACAAGACTGTTTATGGCAAAGTAGACACTTCATGGCATGCACGTTATTGCTACAGACAAGACTGTCTAATGGCAAAGTAGACACTTCATGGCATGCACGTTATTACTACAGACAAGACTGTCTATGGCAAAGTAGACACTTCATGGCATGCACGTTATTGCTACAGACAAGACTGTCTATGGCAAAGTAGACACTTCATGGCATGCACGTTATTGCTACAGACAAGACTGTCTATGGCAAAGTAGACACTTCATGGCATGCACGTTATTGCTACAGACAAGACTGTCTATGGCAAAGTAGACACTTCATGGCATGCACGTTATTGCTACAGACAAGACTGTCTATGGCAAGTAGACACTTCATGGCATGCACGTTATTGCTACAGACAAGACTGTCTATGGCATGCACGTTATTGCTACAGACAAGACTGTCTATGGCAAAGTAGACACTTCATGGCATGCACGTTATTGCTACAGACAAGACTGTCTATGGCAAAGTAGACACTTCATGGCATGCACGTTATTGCTACAGACAAGACTCGGACGCTTCCGTGACCTCCTGCTCAGATAGAGGCCATCACTGTTCAAACGGGAATGATTAGCGGTGAAAGATAGATATTGTGTGTGTGTGTGTGTGTGTGTGGTGTGTGTGTGTGTGTGCGTGTGTGTGTGTGTGTGTGTGTGTGTGTGTGTGTGTGTGTGTGTGTGTGCGTGTGTGTGTGTGTGCGTGTGTGTGTGTGTGTGCGTGTGCGTGTGTGTGTTTGTGTGTGTGTGTGTATGGTGTGTGTGTGTGTGAGGAAGGGGTGGGTTGGGGTGGGGGGAGGGGGTAAGCAACTGTTTTTGATCCGAGCGAAGGTCGTTGAAGTTCATGTAGACTGCCTGCTCCTACTACCGCCCTGGCAGACCCTGCACCTTAACAGAGACACCCCGTTTGGATTGGACACAGAGACAGTGAGGTGACTGTCATGGAACCAGAGGGAACGCCTGTACCTTAACAGAGAGACCCCGTTTGGATTGGACACAGAGACAGTGAGGTGACTGTCATGGAACCAGAGGAAACGCCTGTACCTTAACAGAGAGACCCCGTTTGGATTGGACACAGAGACAGTGAGGTGACTGTCATGGAACCAGAGGAAACGCCTGTACCTTAACAGAGAGAACCCGTTTGGATTGGACACAGAGACAGTGAGGGGACTGTCATGGAACCAGAGGAAACGCCTGTACCTTAACAGAGAGAACCCGTTTGGATTGGACACAGAGACAGTGAGGTGACTGTCATGGAACCAGAGGAAACGCCTGTACCTTAACAGAGAGACCCCGTTTGGATTGGACACAGAGACAGTGAGGTGACTGTCATGCAACCAGAGGAAACGCAGTTGTCTTAGCGTCTCGTCATCTCCCCCCCCCCCCCCCCCCCCCCCCTTCCCCTTCTGCTGTCTCTTTTTCCACTCTCCATTGAAGCGGGCAACTGCTTTAGAACACCATGACAGAGATCCCCTAAAATACCACGACACAGAGATCCCCTAAAAGACCACGACACAGAGATCCCCTAAAAGACCACGACACAGAGATCCCCTAAAAGACCACGACACAGAGATCCCCTAAAAGACCACGACACAGAGATCCCCTAAAAGACCACGACACAGAGATCCCCTAAAAGACCACGACACAGAGATCCCCTAAAAGACCACGACACAGAGATCCCCTAAAAGACCACGACACAGAGATCCCCTAAAAGACCACGACACAGAGATCCCCTAAAAGACCACGACACAGAGATCCCCTAAAAGACCACGACACAGAGATCCCCTAAAAGACCACGACACAGAGATCCCCTAAAAGACCACGACACAGAGATCCCCTAAAAGACCACGACACAGAGATCCCCTAAAATACCACGACACAGAGATCCCCTAAAAGACCACGACACAGAGATCCCCTAAAAGACCACGACACAGAGATCCCCTAAAATACCACGACACTGAGATCCCCTAAAAGACCACGACACTGAGATCCCCTAAAAGACCACGACACTGAGATCCCCTAAAATACCACGACACAGAGATCCCCTAAAATACCACGACACAGAGATCCCCTAAAATTCCACGACACAGATCCCCTAAAAGACGAAGACACTGAGATCCCCTAAAAGATCACGACACAGAGATCCCCTAAAATACCACGACACAGAGATCCCCTAAAATACCACGACACAGAGATCCCCTAAAATACCACGACACAGATCCCATAAAAGACCACGACACAGAGATCCCCTAAAAGACCACGACACAGAGATCCCCTAAAAGACCACGACACAGAGATCCCCTAAAAGACCACGACACAGATCCCCTAAAAGACCACGACACAGATCCCCTAAAAGACCATGACACAGAGATCCCTAAAAGACCACGACACAGAGATCCCCTAAAAGACCACGACACAGAGATCCCTAAACGACCATGACACAGAGATCCCCTAAAAGGTGAGCAGTGTTCTGTCAGAATTGTCTGGCAGTTGGTGCAGGACATGGAAGCCATTCCTCTGTTCCCTTGTGACACCCGTTCATGAGCAACTAGAAGCATGTTGGCCCCAGCCCATGGGAAGAGCAATGTCAGGGTGGCCTGGATTGGACAGTGTTTGGGGTGTGGGTGAGGTCATTTCTTCTTCTCCACTGAATGATCCGTCATTGGTTTTTCAGTCCGTCTGGTTGTCTTCACTGCTGATATTCTTTCTTTCTTTCCATCCTACTTTTGCTTTGTTGTTGTGTGTAGTTGATTCTTTTTCTTTCCATCCTACTTTTTCTTTGTTGTGTGTAGTTGATTCTTTCTTTCGTTCTTTTCCTTTGTTGTTGTGTGTACTTGATTCTTTCTTTCATTCAGTTTCAGTTTGATGAAGGTGGTGTTACCGCGTGTGAACTGAATGAAATAAATGAATGACTCAGCAGATGTCTGACCTACAGCATTAGCCAACGCGCTGGTCAGACTTTGGATACCTACCTAACATTTTCATTTATTCATTCCGTCTGTGTGCCTGTATTACCTTTCACTTCATCCTCCTCCTTCATCTTCTCCTCCTCCTCCTCCTCCTTCTCCTCTTTTTCTTCTTGTTGTTATTGTTTGTTGTTGTTGTTCTTGTTCTTCAGCAATCAGACCATTTTATTCTGTTATACGAAAAGTTCAGAAATATCGGTCTCAGATCATCCATTACTTGAATCGTAGAGAGAAGAGGGGAGGGACGGTGTGCCTGCGTGTTCTTCAGTTTAACGTCTTCCCACTAAAAGTGATATAAGACTGTGTGTGTGTGTGTGTGTGTGGATAGTGGTAATAGGTGAGAGAGAGAGAGAGAGAGAGAGAGAGAGAGAGAGAGAGAGAGAGAGAGAGAGAGAGAGAGAGAGAGAGAGAGAGAGAGAGAGAGAACTCCACCCATCCCAATTGCTCCTAATCATACTGCCATTCTTCGCACGGACGTTCTCCAGTCATTCATGAGGGGAACGACATGGTGTGTATGCTACAGTAAGAGGGTTTCGTGCGGTATTGAATATACATATATAGTGGATGAGGACAGCGATCTGAGTAATGCAGCTAATTTTTATATTTACTGATGTTTCTAAGTATGGAACAATCTCAAACACACAACACCTCGTGAACGCGCGCGCGTGCGCGCGCACACACACACTCTCGCACACGTCCCCATCCTCGCACTCGCACGCGTGCGCGCACACACACTCTTACACACACACTCAATCCAAGTGTGACACAAAGACATACAGAGGGAGGGAGAAGAGATAAATATACACACAAAGAGAACGTGGACACAAACAGGCGCGAGAGCGCGTGCACGCAGAGAGAGAGAGAGAGAGAGGGAGGAATGCGAAGATTTTTTTTTCTTAAATGGCATTAAAAATTGATAATTTTTTTTTTTGCACACACACGCACACACTCTCAGAGAGAGAGAGAGAGATGGGTTAACTACATCACCAGAATGAAAGTGGAAAAGGAATCTGAACAAAGGCAGCTAAAATGTTTAATCGGTTTTAATCAGCAAATGAACACACACATTGCAAAGGAAGTAAGAGGATAGTACAAGATTTTCGGCTTTGATGGACTGGATATGAAATTACATCATTGATAAACCGACCATAGAATATTATACATGATTACACGTTGATTATCCGACTGTAGCTATATATCAGAATATGGACGAGGCAATACTCTAGATAATGGCAGAAAAAAAGCTCGAACCTATCGCCGACATCGTGTTTTGACCTATCATCCTACAGCAGATAGGTCATGGGTAGGATGGGACAGACGCTGTGTTCTTATTCAGGATTACTGTGTCTGTGTTAAGCCGCTGTCACACCAAGTGAGTCTCCCGCTCAAGACCTGGCTTTCACGTCCGCCGTCCGACATGTGTGACCACCGAGATCACCAAGCGTAGATTTGATTCTTCTGTCTTTGTCGCCTCGGTACATCACGCCCACGTCGCTCACTCTGTTTCCCCTCCACAGCCACACCCTGGCTTGTCCTGTCACGGCAATGCACAGGAGCAGTCAGTGTTGAACGAACGAATTTTATTTTCAGGGGGTAGTGGAGTAAGCATAACTGCTTTTTTACATCCAGCCCTCCGGGGCCAAAAGAAAAGAAAGAAAAGATACAAATTCTGAAATATAATAATACCAAATGCAACAAACCTAATGTACAAGAGTGAACACAGACAGAAGGGGTGGGATATGGTGGGTGGGGGCATAAGAGGAGAGAGAGAGAGAGAGAGAGAGAGAGAGAGAGAGAGAGAGAGAGAGAGAGAGAGAGAGAGAGACAGACAGACAGACAGACAGAGAGTGAGGGAGAGAGTTAACAAAAAAATAGCAGTGAGAGACAGTGAGGAGAAAGGAAGCGGGAGAGAGAGAGAGAGAGAGGGTTAAAAGAAAAGGTAAATATTGTATCATTAAATTCAGGTCTCAACTGAAAGAAACCAACCATTTATAACTTTTCCATTAAATATCTGTTGAAGTCGTTATGAGGCAACCCACCAGAGGAGACACTGCACTGCTGCCCAGATACTTCGCTGGTGGTCATGGGTGTCCGTTCTGATTCAACATACGCAGGACAGCATGTACTGAGGCCACAGGGACAACCCCTCCAGCCCTGACATGGCGCACGGGTTTCTTGGCTTTCCTGTTTCACATTGTCTGTCGCAGTCAAATGAAGGGTGGGCGAGGATGGGGACGGGTGTGTGTTGGGTGTGTGTCGTGGGTGTGTGTTGTGGTGTGTGTTGTGGTGGTGTGTGTTGTGGTGGTGTGTGTGGTGTGTGTTGTGGTGTGTGTGTGTGTGTGTGGTGGTGGTGGTGGTGGTGGGTGTGTGTGTGTGTGTGTGTGTGTGTGTGTGGGGTGTGTGTGTGGTGGTGGTGTGTGTGTGGGGTGGTGGTGTGTGTGAGGTGGTGGTGGTGTGTGTGTGTGGTGGTGGTGTGTGTGTGTTGGGGGTGGTGGTGTGTGTGTGTGGTGGTGGTGTGTGTGTGTGTGTGTGGTGTGTGTGTGTGTGTGTGGTGTGTGTGTGGTGCGTGTGTGGTGTGCGTGTGTGTGTGTGTTTGTGGTGTGTGTGTTGTGGTGTGTGTGTGTGTTGTGGTGTGTGTGTGTGTAAAGTCCGCCATCGCCCATCCGGACCACGCCAGGGTGCGAACCCGAAACCCGTAGCTATATAGGCAAATGCTCTAACGACTCGTCAGAAGTTCCGGGGTTGGCAAAGATTGTGTTGACCTAAAGCATACACACATTAACAGGATGTTTTCACTCACGAACAGGGAGAAAAAAGTCATGGGGTAGGGTGGGTAGGGAAGTGGGGTGTGGTTGAAATCCAAACTCCTTTCCATAGCGGCCAATGCAAGGTAAGAGATAGACACAAGAAGAGCTGTGAACCACACCATTTTAGGCAGAGGAGGATGTTGGGCTGGAGACAGGTGAGAGATAGACACAAGAAGAGCTGTGAACCACACCATTTTAGGCAGAGGAGGATGTTGGGCTGGAGACAGTGAGAGATAGACACAAGAAGAGCTGTGAACCACACCATTTTAGGCAGAAGGGGATGTTGGGCTGGAGACAGGTGAGAGATAGACACAAGAAGAGCTGTGAACCACACCATTTTAGGCAGAGGAGGATGTTGGGCTGGAGACAGGTGAAGCAGACGGCACCGGCCCGTGTCTACAGCACAGGCTACACCTGGATTGGCTCTGGCATTGTTCACTGCCATCGTGGACAGGACAGAGACCCTGAAGACGTTGGGATGACATGGAACACACCACGCAGGTAGTCTGTTTTGCTGATGAGGGGACTACTTGGAACACACGACGCAGGTCACTACTTTGTTATTGATGTAGGGCGGACAGGGGAGGCTTCCACAGGAGGTGGCCACCAGGTAGAACAGAGCCCCGTTGTTGTTGACGTGGCCGGCGTGGCGGTTCTCCCTCACCAGGTCCAGACACATGTACTCCGTCCTGCCCTTGTGGCCGTGGAAGGCAGACGCCAGGTGACCCCGGTACTGGACGGTCCAGCCGTCGGGGCAGGTGAGGGTGGCGGGGATCATGAGCGTGACGGCGTGAGGGGCCAGACACACGGAGCACACCACGTCCTGGTCCTGGTGACCCGAGATCTCCTCGTACTCCGCGCCGTACAGGTAGTTGACGGAGGAGGGCACGGTGGTGTTGTCCACCTGGGGGTCCATCACCAGGCACAGGTAGTTGGAGGCTCCGCCCGTGTGGTCGTACCACGAGCCCCCGGCCACCCCGGTGTACACCGGGGACGTGTTGGCCGGGCAGGTGTTGCGACCCCACCTGGTGAAGGTGGATCCCGCCTGGGAGGACTGGGGCAGACTCAGGTTGGAGTCACCGGGCTGGAAGCTGTCCGGGTCCGCCCTCAGGGAGCGGATCTCCTTCTCTGCTGCTTGGAGCCGAGCTCTGACGGCTGTGTTGGCCTGCACCTCGCTTTGAAGCTGCTCCAGGGTCTTCTGCAGGTCTTCACTGCTCTTCGTCTTCTGAAGGGTCTGTTGGTTTTTTCTCAGCTCTGTCTGCGTGCTGCTCAGCTGCTGCTTGGTGGCCTTCAGGTCCTCCTGCAGGAGAGTCATCTGCTGCTTCAGCTCGTCCATCATGGCGCCGCTGGCGCTGGACTGTGTCCACTGCTTCACGGTTTGTCGCAGCGTGTCCAGAGCGTGTTTCTGTTCCGTGAGGTCTTCAGTCGTCCGTGCGTCCTCCTCGGCCAGCTGTTCCTTGACGTGACTCTGCCCTTTGGCCAGCCTGTCCTTGAGCAGGGCCACGTCCTCGTCCAGCTCCTCCTTCAGCTGGTCGTCTCGTTCTTTCAGCTGAGCCTTCAGCTGGGACACACTCTCCAGCACGCGCTCCTTGAGGTGGGCGTCTCCCTCAAAGAGAAGGTCCTGAAACCCAAAGCAAACTCTTACGTCAAAGACCAGGCATACGTCAAGAACCAGGCTTTTGTCAAAAACAAGGTTTATGTCAAAGACCAGGCTTACGTCAAAGACCAGGCTTACGTCAAAGACCAGGCTTTTGTCAAAAACAAGGTTTATGTCAAACACCGGGCTTACGTCAAAGATCAGGCTTACGTCAAAGACCAGCTTACATCAAGAACCAGGTTTACGTCAAAGACCTCTGGCAAGAAGAATGGAACTCGCAGACAGATATGAAACTATTTAAATCCTTCCAAACCTGAAAGAGTTTTTACAGTGTTCTCGAGGCGGCCGTAAAGAAGAAAAGTTTACAGTCTTGTGCTGTTTGCAAACAGACTACTCATTTCACACCCATTCTTATCTATTGAAAGGCGAAGAAGCTCCGTGGTGCATTCCATGTCATGTACCACCACTCACAGTGAAACATGTTCTTTTAGAGTGTTGGGACTTCCATGACGTGAGACATAAACATTTTACAGCAGACACATGAAAACCTTGTTCAGGATGTCCCACCTGATGTCATCTTTGAATTTCTAAAAGAGATACCATTTTTTTCATCTGATCTAAGAGTTTACGGAGGAAAGATTTTAACAAAATTTCCGGCATAGTTTTGTTTGTTTGTTTTTTGTAAAGAAGATAATGTTGTAAGTGGTGTGAATAAGGTTTTTTTTTCTTAGTTTAAAAGGACTTGTGAGTTGACTTCAACGCAGTGACAGCCCTGATATGGCCCTTTGCGGTCGGCTGGGCTATAAGCAATATTAACCTAACCTCACCTTGAGGCTGCTGAACGATTCCTTCAGGCGTTCTCCCAGGAGAGCGTCCCCCTGCTTCACGTAATCCTGCACCATCAGCATGGCCTCCCCTGGCCCAGGGCGAGCTCTGGCGAAGACAGCCGCGGGGTCTGGAGGTGCGGATCGGTTTCTCCTTGGAAGGGGGTGACACCGCAGTCTGCTGGGCGAGAGAGGACAGGAGGACAGTCATCAGAACACACGACGTCACCGTGCTGCACTCCATAGTGGACCTTCAACCCACAGCTCTCAGCACGTCAGTCAGTCCACAGCACGTCAGTCAGTCCACACTGCTGTGGAGATGGTGATCTCTCACGTCCTGTGAGACCGAAGCTCTGACAGACCAGTAGTTCCCCAGACAGACGAACAGAGTATTGGATGCTGAGGTGAACGACCTGTTGACCTATAGTTCTCCAGACAGACGAACAGAGTATTGGATGCTGAGGTGAACGACGTGTTGACCTATAGTTCTCCAGACAGACGAACAGAGTATTGGATGCTGAGGTGAACGACGTGTTGACCTATAGTTCCCCAGACAGACGAACAGAGTATTGGATGCTGAGGTGAACGACGTGTTGACCTATAGTTCTCCAGACAGACGAACAGAGTATTGGATGCTGAGGTGAACGACGTGTTGACCTATAGTTCCCCAGACAGACGAACAGAGTATTGGATGCTGAGGTGAACGACGTGTTGACCTCAAGCTCCTAAACACCAGTGGTGCCCTTGAGTGGCCAGGGCGGAGATTTTATAGTCAGGGAGTTGGGGACCGAAGGAGGAAGCCCTTGATTAGCGAACATTGATGCTGGCCAGTGGCAGGCTTCGTCTCATTGACTGCTAGCCAATGGCAGGCTTCGTCTCATGAAGACGGCCAAGTCATCAGACCAGTGTGAAGGTCAATTGCCGGAACTTCCTTGTCATGTGATTGCGATGAGAGCAGAGTCCTGTAGGAGAAGGGGGTCGTGACAGGCATTCATGGCACGACACAAGAGTTGCTCGTAGGACGCATTTCCTGTGGGGCAAGGGCCGATGTTGTGTGTCACGGTCGCTAAGCCGGACGGCCCTACTACCCACGCCTATTACACACTAGAGCAGACAACACAGCACACTAACACAGCTTTACAATCATGCGCACTTCTTTATTTCACACACACACACACACACACACTATGGCGCCACCACTGACGTCCATCCACAACCACACACCGGTATCCCACTTCTTCACTGACCCACACTACCTGCTACGACCCTGAGAACCTTAACCTATGCTAAAGCACCAGTTGCGTTATATCACTGCGACCTAGGGACGCAGAGATAGCCCGCACACGTGGTGGCTAAATACTAGGGACAAGGACTAACCCAAGGAACTCTAATCTCTAAACTACTACTACCCCCCCCCCCCTACACACACACAACGCAAAACACAACACCTCTCCCCAGGACTCGCCCTTCTCTTGACCCGGATCATCCCCAACTGGTCGCTGCGTCCCTAAAAGAGGCAACGACAAGTCCTCACTGGCTGGCTACGTCCTAAAGGAGGAGTAGCTAACCCCCTAACCCCTACTGCCTAGCTAACCCCTTCTACACAACCAGGGGCAACCCTCGCGGCCGGGAAACCAGTCTCGGCGCTGTTCGTGGCCCTCGCAGGCTGACACCTCCCGGAGATTCTGCACCCCAGCGCTGACGGGGCTCCTCGCGGGACTGACTCCCCCCTGCGATGAGCGCGACACCCAACGCACAACACCAGAGACCCTCTCGACGGTCCGGGGCTCGACGCCCCCTCTGAAGGCCCCCCGGACACTGAGGGTGGGCCTGTGCAGCGCCCTCACAGGCGCCTGACCAGGGAAAAATAACAGGTGCCGGAGAACCCCCAGAGAGCCCGGTAGCAGGAGGAGAGCTGCCTCACAAACGGCAGAGGGCCTGGGTAGTCTTCCTCTCCCGGGAAAAAAACAGCGGGTACAGAAAGCCGCCGCTCACCTGCCGGCACGCGGCAGTAAAATGCAGTGGCCCTGGCCCCAGTCTCAGGACGGAACAGGATACCTGTGACACAACTGTGGGCCCACTACTGTAATGTTGTACTCCCCGTCATCAAGGCTCATAGGCTACTTGGTAAGTTTTAATCTTCCATCTCCCTTGCCTACTTCCCACTGGGGGCATGAGAGTGACGCTTGAATTTCGAGTACACCCCCCCCCCCCCCAACCGTTACTTTGGGATTTCAGTCCTTTCCCTGCTAAACCCTTACAACAGCAGTAAAACAATTTTTCCTCTGAGCCAATCTACGCTATTACATATGAAATTATGAATCACACCCAATTCTCGGAGAAATAAAACCAATCTAAGCACTCCAACACGGACTCCAATGGGCCCCTTGGGAAATACTAAAACTAGGAAATGGGCAATCTCACAAGGAAATGTTTCCACATAGTAATCATTTAGAAATAACCTCTAAAAAAAAACAACAACAAAAGACAAAAAAAACTTATCGATTTTTAACGGTTCACAGTTCTAGCATATTCATAAAGAAAATCGGCTCGCAGCCAAAATCCTTCAATTCTTACCCCTCTTTGCACTGTCATTATAATCATATATCAACACAACATGATTTGTTCGCCAAAATTTCCATCCAGCACCCACTCTCAGGTCTTCTCTTGTCAGATAACCCAGGGGTTAATCCTTGTTATGCCACACAACCTTTACTTCATAAAATTTATTATATGCTGCACATCCTCCTTTTTTTATCCTTAAACTGCTGACCCTACCCGCCTTAAACTTTACCTAAACCCCTCTTTCCGACTACTAAAATTCATAATGGGACTGTTCCTACAACCTAAGATATCTTTCTCCAACCCTATTCTGTCACAAACACGTACATCCCTGCATGTGTGACGACTGTCATTTACTTTAAAAAAAACAACCTCTAACCATATGGACTCGCTGTCCTGTCCCAAATACGTACGTCACAGATACAGTCCGCACGCGCACGACACCCGCGTCGAGAACCATGACTCGTAACGAAAGTTAAAAGAAAACCAATATAAGTTGAATAGCCACGACCGTACCCAGTATAAACCACTCGACCACAAATCAGCCTTGGGGCCCCACTGCCACAGTTACCGATTCCAATGCTGTGCAGGTCAACTCCGAAATCGTTAATCAATTTAAACGAACTACTACTATTTACAACTGAATTGAGCACAATCCCTTTACGATTCACGCAGACACATTCTGCACCTGACTCACACTATGATCCTCAACAAAAATGCAACCTCGTTTACCTTTTACTGACCCCCCTGAAATTAACATGAACTAATCACAACCCAAAATCTACATCACGTCCATCAACGGTTATTATATCGAACCCACATTGTCTGGCCAAACTGTCACATGACAATCGAACTCAGGAACACTAGTAACTACTTAAAGAATATACAGAAAAAGGTAACAAAAACAAACCGGCTACAAGAAGTTTTAATCACAGAACCAAAAAACGACATCATACCAGACAACCCGTATACGCAACAAACACAATAGAACTAAACATAACATGAGACAACTACAGTACAACTCCCCCAAATACAAGACATGACGAACACAACCACCATGAAAACCTAACAAATCACAACCTGGACAGACAGGGCGTTCAACCACACAGTTCTGCAACTGGCTGAAGTGGCTGCCCAAAAAAGACGACACAGAAACCCGGCACAGGCCAAGGCACACAGACCCAAACGAGGACCTGGCCCTAAATATGACTCGAAGTCACTCCTCAAAAACTACGGCGCTGCCGCCGCACCTACAAGGAGTACGTCCACTCCGACGAACACAGGGACCGAAGTGAAGCTACCCAACGCATTCCGCCCTGGTCGGAATCAAGCGAACTCTACTCACAACACAAACAGCGATTGGTCAGAGCAGCGTATCCCTCCGCGAGCTGACAGCCGGACCAACGGACTAGTTGTTGCTCGTGCAACAACACACAATTTACCACAACACAGACTTGACAACACCAACAGCCGATATCCTTGCCCCGCCTTTTTTGGTGTAGAACCAAAGTAACAAAAGGGTAACAAACGGGGAAAGAAACCAACCTCCCCCTTCCCTCCCTTCAACAAATGAAGATTGGAACTCAAGAATATTGTATGTCTTATTTCCCCAGCCCCCTACCCAGCCTAACCTTCCACCTTAACCAAAACCCAAATCTTACACACGCACGCTCGCAACACACCCCTATACACATATGCACAGCACACGCGCACACCCCTCTCTAATTTTGAACTACCTTACTCAAACACAGGACGGTGATTTACTACCGCCGATCGGTGACATTGTGCATCTGACATGAACAGCTTCGGACTTCCTCATTGCTGTCTGCCCCTTCAACAAGGTCACTGCACCAAAACGGTGATCATTCATTCCAAATGAAAACACCCCCACACGGTCTTCAACCTGGACATTTTTTTAATTCTTCCCCCCCCTCTGATTTAGGGGTTTCATTTGTCAGTGGACCTGTAGAAATCAGAAACCCGCCTGTCGGCCCAGAGAAAAAACTGTGTTTTGTTCACCCCAGACCTTGAATAAACTCACTCCCGGGTTTTTCCCCTGAGGGGATACTATTTTTGAGGCCCGGACTGAAATCCCGTCCTGAACAATAATCTGAAAATGACCATGAGCGAAACGCTGATAGTTGGCACTCTGCTGTCAGCATGATCCTTTGGAGGGTCAGCGTTCCCTGAACAACGTGCAGACAACGACAATCTGCTGTCAGCATGATCCCTTTGAGAACAGGGAAAGGGCATTCTGGGCCACTTCCCCCCTCACCCCGTTTCGGGCGAAAGTAACCAGAAAGCCCTTTCCCTGTTCTCTGACAAGTAAGACTTCAATAAAATAAAAAATAACGATTATCTACAAACAAACGTTACTGCGTAGGGTTATCCGTTTTCAATACTAATTTACTAAACTTTTCAGATTTCAGTTTTTGTTTAATCCTATGTTTTTCCTGGTCATTTTCAATAACATCATTTTCGCGCAAACATTCTTCAAATGAGTCTTTGTCTTTCATGTGAAATAAAACTCAGTCTTTAACTGTTTTTCTAAAGTTTTTAAAACGAGTTATATTTCTTTGGCATAAAATCACAAATTATCCCCCATGTCTTCCGCTGAAAGCTAGTTTCGACAAGTGTTTCTCTTTTTAACTATGTTCTTTCTGCCGAACAGTCTCATAAAAAATGTGTCTGCTTCCCCAAAAGTCCTAAAAACCCGTTCTAAACACCCACTCAGTTTATTGCTAGGGTTAACTAAAAAAATTTATTA
>CM031625.1:4116991-4120495 GCA_018398815.1 Conus ventricosus | reverse complement strand
GTCAACTGCAGACACGACAATCTCTGTCACATGATCCTTGGAGCTTAACGTGCAACAACGGAGACTGAACAACTGGCGAGCAGCAGAAGTGACCTCTTTTTGGACTTGTCCACACCGATTTTGTCATCATCACAATCATCTTTCCTTTTTCCAGTTCTGCTTGCCTTCTTTGTAGTTCGGCAGGTGAGGCATTGACAGTGTCTGGAGAGAGGGAGTGAGAAAGAAAAGTTTTTTTTTTTTTTTCTCCAGCAGTCGAGTAGAGAATGGCAAAGCATGGGAGTTGTGTTAGCTTAGTGAGTGTCATGATCAAGGAATCAAGATTAGAATTAGACCGCACATTGTCATTTGGTTCACTGCCACCCCCCCCCCCTCTTTCTCCTCCTTACCCCTCCCCCACCTCCACAGTACCACCCTCTGTGCTTTTCTGAACATTTGGAAAGCCAGGGCCCTCTCAACGATTACTTTCCGACCTAAATACGTAGAGAAGACGTTTTCAGGCGTGTGAAATATTGAGAAGCAGTTTTCATCCGTTCTTCGAGCGATCGTCTAGTTCATGTGCCCCCCCCCCCCCCCCCCCATGCGGTCCTGTCCCCCCCCCCCCTCCCTTCTTATTGGATGGTGGCAGTATCTCGAGTAATGAGTCAAACAAACGAACAGAAAAAAACTAATGTTATGGTGCATGTGAGCCACGAGCCGTGAGCACAGTGACTGAGGGCCATGGTGTGTGTGTGCCTTCTCCAACACGTTCTGTCCAAGACCCGCCGTCCCAGCAGTAACAGCAAGGAGACCACAGCGCGTGCACGTCAGTCCTGGATCCCTGTTTCCAGGAGTCGTCGTGACCTTTTCCTGAAGGTCACTGTTGATCACGTCATCAGAGAGAAATGCAAGGAAAGGAGTAATAAGGATCCATCATTATCAGCTGGCATTTCTGTTTTGTTTGTAAACAAAGCAAAAAAAAAAAGGTAAAAGGCTTAAAGAACCGCAGCCCTCATGTCTGTTTGGGAAGTGAGCAGTCAGGGATTCAGAAAGGTAAAAGGCTTAAAGAACCGCAGCCTCATGTCTGTTTGGGAAGTGAGCAGTCAGGGATTCACTGTGTCTAGAGCACGGCATG
Source organism: Conus ventricosus (assembly GCA_018398815.1). Lineage (NCBI taxonomy): Eukaryota > Metazoa > Mollusca > Gastropoda > Neogastropoda > Conidae > Conus > Conus ventricosus. The sequence goes on along the minus strand of CM031625.1, from coordinate 4,119,384 downwards.
ATGGAAGGCGTGCCCATCCCTCCCCTTCCGCCGCCTTTACTCTTCCCTCAACCGAGTCAGGCCTCCATCAACGTCTGGGTGGACAGAGGGTTTGTAAGCCGAAACAGAAGATTGGGACCTGGGCAGTGGGGCAACTGGGGACCGTCACTCTGCAAGCAAAGGCACACACAATTCGATCGCCTGGGTCCGTTCCAGTTTCATGAAGGTCTCACTGCGTGCGGACTAGTCCATACACGCTGCACCACATCCGCTAAGTTTTGACACCACTTTGAGCATGATTAAAAGCTGATGAATAAATGAGGTAATGACTGAGACGAGAGAATCTAAGAAGACGGTCTCGTAGCTACGACTTAGCAGTTGTCTAACCTACAGCATTAAGCCCAACGTGCTGGTCAGACCTTGAGTACCAACCGAACATTGGTTGTACCGTTATAAATCGTTGTTTGTGTGTGTGGTGATGTACACGTGTGTGTGTGTGTGTGTGTGTGTGTGTGTGTGTGTGTGTGTGTGTGTGTGTGTGTGTGTGTAGGATATGTGGGCTTGGGCCCATGTGTGTATATGATGTGTGTATGTGGTTGTGCTTGAGTGTGTGTGTGTGTGTGTGTGTGTGTGTGTGTGTGTGTGTGTGTATGTGTGTGTGTGTGTGTGTGTGTGTGTGTGTGTGTGTGTGGTTATGCGCATGCGCGCGCACGCCGGAAACGATGAAGTGGCCGCCAGAGCTAGTGTCCGCGCTGAACACAATCTTTCACCACTAACGTCCTGTATCCAGCCTGGCTTCTGAATGTACGGCCAATCACAAACGACAAGGAACCCTTAAGACCAGTTTCCGTCTACGGTCAAAGCCACAGGGAAGAGCCGTATGTTAGTGTGTATAATTATGTGCATATGTTGTTTGTGTGTGTGTGTGTGTGCGTGTGTGTGTGTGTGTGTGTGTGTGTGTGTGTGTGTGTGTGTGTGTGTGTGTGTGTGTGTGAGTGCGCGCGCTTTAACAATCAATGGGACAGAAGTAACAAAGAAGGCATTATCACAGTGGAGAGTCCTGATGATGGTAATAACTATGTGTGTCGACCACGATCTGCGTGCCTCTGACCCTCTGCTTCTCCGAGTTGTCTTCTCATGCCTGCCTATCCATCCATCCATCCGTTGGCTCATCTCTCCATCCATCATCCGCCCACCCTCCATCATACCTTCATCGTCTGTCTGTCCATCCCTTCATCACCCTTCATCATGCCCCTCCCTGTCTACATCTCTCCATCATCCACCCACCCTCCATCATACGTTCATCGTCTGTCTGTCCATCCCTTCATCACCCTTCATCATGCCCCTCCCTGTCTACATCTCTCCATCCATCATCCACCCACCCTCCATCATACGTTCATCGTCTCAAAGCTCTTGATCCAATTCATCACAAGGATTGCGGATTGCTCTGGGAGCACTTCGCACATCTCCAAAAGAGAGTTTGTATGTTGAATCTGGTGAACCCCCTCTGGAGCTAAGGAGGTTGCGTCTTTCCATGAATTACTACCTGAAACTGAGGGCTAATCCAGAAAACCCTGCCTATGATATTGTTATGAACCCGCCTTTTAGAGCCAAATATGACTTAAAGCCAAATGAGATTCCTCCACTGGGTATTCGTATTTTGCCCCATTTCGGGCAGCTGGCATTGACCTTGATGCTGTTGATGACGGTCCATTACAGACTGATTTACCTCCTTGGAAAGTTGCCAATCCAGAGATTAATTTATATTTAACTCAATTTCGAAAGGAGGTCACCCCGAGTGCTGCATATAAACAACTTTATTTTGGGCAATGTGAACTTTATAAAGATTTTATCAAGATTTTTACTGATGGTTCTAAAAAAGATGAGAGGGCTGCAGCTGCCATTGTGTGTGATAACAATTTTCAAGAGCCTACTTTGTTAAGATTGCGGGATTGGTCATCAGTTTATACTGCTGAATTGAAGGCTTTAAATCTGGCCCTCAGTGCGGTGTCCAGATCAGATCAGAATTATTTCCTTATTTTATCGGATTCATTGTCGGCACTGTCGGCTTTGTCGACAAGAGAAGTGTCACATCCAGTTTTGGCTGATATTCATGATCTTCATACTCGGCTTGTCTCTTCGGGAAAGCATATAGTTTTCTTGTGGGTCCCCAGTCACATGGGAATCTATGGTAACTCAGGGGTGGACAAAGCAGCCAAACAAGCTCTCGGTGCAAGTCTTTCCAGGAGGCATATGCAGTTTGTTCCTCACTCTGATTTACGTCATAAATCTAGTTTGAAATTGTCGTGAACTGTGGCAGAGTGAATGGAGTAATCAAATTTATAATAAATTGTTTAAAATTTGCCCAGATTTAACCAATCTTTTCCCATCGGTGTACGTAACCGTAAAGAGGA
>CM031625.1:4104491-4111991 GCA_018398815.1 Conus ventricosus | reverse complement strand
CAGGTCTATAGCAGGTGTCTGTCATCTGACCACCCAGCAGGTCTATAGCAGGTGTCTGTCATCTGACCACCCAGCAGGTCTATAGCAGGTGTCTGTCATCTCCCCACCCAGCAGGTCTATAGCAGGTGTCTGTCATCTCAACAGCCAGCAGGTCTATAGCAGGTGTCTGTCATCTCACCACCCAGCAGGTCTATAGCAGGTGTCTGTCATCTGACCACCCAGCAGGTCTATAGCAGGTGTCTGTCATCTGACCACCCAGCAGGCTGGGTGGTCTATAGCAGGTGTCTGTCATCTCACCACCCAGCAGGTCTATAGCAGGTGTCTGTCATCTGACCACCCAGCAGGTCTATAGCAGGTGTCTGTCATCTGACCACCCAGCAGGTCTATAGCAGGTGTCTGTCATCTGACCACCCAGCAGGTCTATAGCAGGTGTCTGTCATCTGACCACCCAGCAGGTCTATAGCAGGTGTCTGTCATCTGACCACCCAGCAGGTCTATAGCAGGTGTCTGTCATCTGACCACCCAGCAGGTCTATAGCAAGTGTCTGTCATCTGACCACCCAGCAGGTCTACAGCAGGTGTTTGTCATCTCACCACCCAGCAGGTCTATAGCAGGTGTCTGTCATCTCCCCACCCAGCAGGTCTATAGCAGGTGTCTGTCATCTGACCACCCAGCAGGTCTATAGCAGGTGTCTGTCATCTGACCACCCAGCAGGTCTATAGCAGGTGGGATTCTGGTACGACACCACTGTGTGTTTGGTGGATGTGCGGAGGGACTCTTGGGATGGTGGGACGCTCACACAGGTCTAGAACTTACCCCCCTCAAAAAAAAAAAAGAAAAATAAAAGCTGAAACTGGAAAACTAGGCCGCAAGTTGATCCATGGAATCGTTAGTCACAGTGGCTGTTTGGTTGAAAAGGGAAAAAAACTAAAATCAGACAGACAGACAAAAAAGATCCGTAACATGAAAAGGGCAAGCGAATCGGTGGAATTGTGTTGAAGTTTTTTATGTGAGTGACGGTTTGTGTGAAATGACCGAAAAACTTAGGGCACAAGCAACAGGTGAATACCTCCCCCCCCCCCCCCCTCTCCAAACAAACGTTTAATTGTACACATTAATTATTCAGTATGGCGACAGCGAAAAAGATACGTCAAACACTGAAATGAAGAAAGTCCGGAAAAATGACAATGGAAACAAAAAGGAGTATCTTGGAAGAAACTGGGTTACCATAGTGTGTTAAAATCCTGAAGTGCCGCCTTTCAACTAGATGAATGATGAAATACACACATACATGCACGAGTTTTGTCCGAGTCAGTACAGACGGTGATTTGAGAGGAATGGTTAGCAAGAACTGTCATTGGTCGCGTCCAGTTTCGCCTGAAAGATGTCTTAGAATATGATTGTTTGTGGATTGAACATTTGAGCTGTGCTGTGGCTGGTTGAATTGTGCATTTGGGGAAGCTGAAAAGACGACAGCATTAGAGAGCAAGGTTTGCTGGAATGACTGAAGGGAAGATTAGTGAGTATTTCAGTGTCTTAGGAGCGGTGTGTGTATGTTTGTGTGTGTGTGTGTGTGTGTGTGTGTGTGTGTGTGTGTGTGTGTGAGAGAGAGAGAGAGAGAGAGAGAGAGAGAGAGAGAGAGAGAGAGAGAGAGAGAGATAGTAATTTTACTCTCCCACATATGCTGTTAAATAGGATTAGAAAAAAAAGATTCCCTAAATAGATGATGGCACTTGTTTACTAACTTTTCCTTTTAGAAATTAACACACAGCCCTGTAACGCAAAACCCCCCAAAAGAACATAAACGAGACAAACTCCACTCCTACACACACACACACACACACACACACACACACACACACACACACACACACACACACACACAGACACACACACACGCACACACACAATTTGTATTGTGCTGAACTTTTAAGAAATTGAAGTGATAAAAAGCAACAATACTTAAATGGCGGATGGTTACATTTATTATTTATATTTAGCCTGAAGTTTGGAAAAAAAAAGCAAAAAAAAAAAAAAAAAAAAATGACGGTGATAGTGTGTATTTGAGCGACAGGTTGTGATTTGGTGAAAAAAAGGCTCATATCTTTACAAAACGATTAAACCCCAGTACGTGTGTATATATGTAATACTTGACATCCTGTATAGGTTCTTTTTCAGTCGTTTTTCGTTTCAAACGGTTTTCTGTGTATGGTTTATTTGTTTGATCAAGTCAGTTTGCTCTTAGCATTTGTTAATGAGGGAACTGCGTAATGCAGATTTGTACATTGTCTGTAGTGTCTGCAAAACAACAGTGGAGTATGCCATTGTATTCCAGAACTCTCTCTCTCGCTCGTTCACCCCCTCCCTCTCTCTCTCTCTCTCTCACCCCCTCCCTCCCTCTCTCTCTCTCTCTCTCTCACCCCCTCCCTCTCTCTCTCTCTCACCCCCTCCCTCCCTCTCTCTCTCTTCCCTCCCATTCCTTTCTTTCTCTCTTCCCCCCTGTTCTCTCTCTCTCTCTCACACTCTCTCTCTCTCTCTCTCTCTCTTCTCTCTCTCTCTCTCTCTCTCTCTCTCTCTCTCTCTCTCTCTCTCCTCTCTCTCTCTCTCTCCTCCCCCCCCCCTCCCCCCCCCCCCTCTCTCTGTGTCGATTTTATCAATTTTTCGTTCTTGTAGTTTTTCTTTTTTTGTATTTAACTTTTGTTTTTATTATTACAACATGTTTTGAGCTCCTGGTTCCTTTTTTTTAAAAAGACACAGTGAATCGGTTGGTTTTTTTTTATTTCAGGGTTGGGGTTCGTTTCACTTCAATAAAAGAAATGACGTACTTTGATGTGAACAGAAGCTAGGACTTGAGTAAATCTGTTCGCAGCTCACTGATGAATTCAGTATATAATATCATTTATTCATACATCGTCTAGCTCTTCGCTTAGTTTAAAAAAAAGATATTGCAGTGTGTCCATGATGAGGAAATATTGTTGTAATGCAGATCAGGTTTTATAAGTCGTTCTCTCCCTAGAAGATGACGTCTTCATTGTATGATTATGTCCATGTGAAAAGCCCCAACTGGTCATGCTTATGTTTGGCTCCGATACATTCACTTTTTTTGGTTTTGTTTGCTTGTGTATTGCTGAGTTGTCAGGGAAGGGGGGGGGGGAGAGTGATGTCTTGGAAAAAAGGATGGAAGATATGTGTGTTGGGGAGGGGGGGGGGAGAGGGGGACTGGAGGAATTGTGTAGTGGTACCATACATTTTTCTTTTTAACAGAACCACGAGGTGGGCGATTTTTCCGGAGTTGAAAACAGCAACAGTTTTTCTTTTCTTCCAGTTTTTTTTTTCTTCAGCTCGGTTTTTATTGACGTGTTTTAGATTTGAAGTTTTCGTTGTTGTTTTTTTTTAATGAAGATATGTGCTGGGAGAAGACGACCCCCCCCCCCCCCCCCCCCCTGACCGCCATAACAATGACTAATGCTACGTGTGTGTGTGTGTGTGTGTGTGTGTGTGTGAGTGTGAGTGTGAGCGAGCGAGCATACATAATATGAATGCTATATTACACACGCACACGCACAAACACGCGCATACACTCACACACACAGATTGAAGAAAAGAAATGCAGCCCCCCCCCCCCCCCCCCCCCTGCCCCACAGACACACACACATACGCTGAAAAACGGCACGCACGGCCGATTGAACGGAAACCGATGCACGCTCTCTATCTCTTGATATTTACAGTGACAAAAAAAAAGACAACAACAAAAAAAAAGAAGAAGAAACATTGGAAGGTGCGGGTGGGACGCAGAGAAGGTCTGTCCTCAACTGTCCAACAAACCAGCTGGGAGCAATCCTGCACCAGCCCTGGAAGCCTGCGCTGTGTTCACAGAGGGTGCAGGCACGCACAGGGCGTTCCATGAAGACGTCAAGGGACATAACTACCCCCTGGCAGATACCACTGTGCGTTCCCATGGGTGTGCCAGTCCATGTTTCATTTCTGCAGAGCCCGCCAACGAAAAAAAAAAAGGCGCCTCCGTCAAGCAACTGCCGTGTGCATCCCGCGGCCTCACTCGTTGCTGTTCCGCTGACAGGCGAAGACAACACAACTCCAGACGCGCACGGTCGATGGAGCTGACACCGATTGTACCCTGTCTGTCTCTTGATATGTTCTGGGAGGCCTAATGAGGAACAAGCAACACAGGCATAGAGTACACACACACACACATACACACACACACACACACACACACACACACACACACACACACACACACACACACACACACACACACACACATATCAGACGAGAGTGCAGTACTTCTCTGTGTGAACTTTAAAAAGTACGTTAAAAGTATCGATAAGTAAAACGTGCGTGCACACGCACTCATGAACGCATACAGGCCTGTCTGTATGATTAACATCAGTAACTTGTCAGATCCTTGCTTCTTGTGTTCTCTGCCATTTTCTCCACCACTATGTTTGTTTGTTTGTCTTTTTTTTTTAAAAAAGAAACGTATGTTTTTGTTCGTTTGTTTGTTCTTTTCATGGAGTACTGTTTGTTGCCCCCCCCCCCCCCCCCCCCCCCCGCCCCCTCTATTTGTTGCAGGTTTCTTATGTATATTTCTTCTATCTCCGCTGACAAGTGTTTACTAAGGTTGTCCTCGCAGTCGTCTGGTTGTCATAACTATCAGGGAGTTCAGTCGTTTTAGCCGTCACCGCAGTGACGTCACAGTCTCCTTGGACATGTCATTTTTCATCGTCACCATACTGACGTCATCACGACCACAAGCAATAGTGTAATCGGCACCATGACGACGTCACCATTACAGGGCAACACCATCATTTTATTGGGCACCAAAATGACGTCAGAACTGCCAGGGAGACGTCATTATAATGGTAGTCACTCTGACGTGTTTTACAGTGACAGAGTAGTGTTGTGTCCAAGGAAGGAGAATGTTGTCGTGTTTGCACTTGATGATGACGGTGGTGAAGGGGAGAGAGAGAGAGAGCTTTGAGTGCCGAAGAGACATTTTAAGAAGAATGTGTGAATGTCGTTTTATACGATTTTAACTATACCCTCTCCCACTCTCACTCCATTAAAGAGCGTCGAAATGGAATTCCCCCCCCCCCCCCCCCCCCCCTCACCTGCCTGTCCTCCCTTCCCCCGTCCCTGCTGTGTTAATACACTAAAACTAAAAACAATTACAAACAGAGGGGGAAAGTATTTAATAGCACCGAGTTATAAAGTTCAACATTGGAGCGGCCGCCAACACAAGCCATGCACACACTGTGAGGCAGATTGTTCCACCACACAGTTCGCACTCGCGCACTTACTCAGACAAATTACACACATACACACGCACGCACGCACGCACGCACGCACACACACACACCACACACACACACACACACACACACACACACACCCCACACACAACACACGTACACACACACACACACAATGTCTGTCAGTCACACGCACATACACACACGTGCGCGCGCGTATTCGCTTTGTGCATAGAAACACTCCGATATGAAAATAACTGGGGGGGGGGGGGGGGGGGGGGGGGGGGGGGGGGGAATGTTTCGGACAGAAGTGTTTACATCATTTGCTATGACCTCAGTCAACACTCCCACTTTGATCATCATTCTACAGCGGGAACATTGACCTTCAGAACACATGGAAGGCGGGGTCGGGTAGAGAAAGAGAGAGAAACATTGACCTTCAGAACACATGGAAGGCGGGGTCGGGTAGAGAAAGAGAGAGAGAGAGAGAGAAACATTGACCTTCAGAACACATGGAAGGCGGGGTCGGGTAGAGAAAGAGAGAGAGAAACATTGACCTTCAGAACACATGGAAGGCGGGGTCGGGTAGAGAAAGAGAGAAGAGAGAGAGAGAAACATTGACCTTCAGAACACATGGAAGGCGGGGTCGGGTAGAGAAAGAGAGAGAGAAACATTGACCTTCAGAACACATGGAAGGTGGGGTCGGGTAGAGAAAGAGAGAGAGAGAGAGAAACATTGACCTTCAGAACACATGGAAGGCGGGGTCGGGTAGAGAAAGAGAGAGAGAGAGAGAGAGAAGAGAGAGAGAGAGAGAGAGAGAAAACATTGACCTTCAGAACACATGGAAGGCGGGGTCGGGGGAGAGAGAGAGAGAGAGAGAGAGAGAGAAGAGAGAGAGAGAGAAACATTGACCTTCAGAACACATGGAAGGCGGGGTCGGGTAGAGAAAGAGAGAGAGAGAGAGAGAGAAACATTGACCTTCAGAACACATGGAAGGCGGGGTCGGGTAGAGAAAGAGAGAGAGAGAGTGGGGAGAGATGGGACGGTGGGAGATTCAAACGAAGCCACAGATCACAGACCTCGCTGTTGTTGGCGGGGTTTACAGGCGCCATCTGGCGTTGGTTTGAAGTCTATTGGGAGGGGCAGGGAATTCATACAACGTGGAAAATCAGGGGCAAGAATTCGGGGAGAGAGGGAGGGTAGGGGGTGGTGGCGAATCGTTTCTATGTGTCGTTGAATAAGTGGCAGCGTTGAGAGGTTTATTCTTGAAAACAAAAAGAAGTTTATTACATGTGATAATTGGTGTCGTCTGTTTTCACCGAAGTGCTATTGATAACGGATTAAAACAGACTGGACTATGCATGAGTGTGTGGGTGAGGAAATGTTGATGTTCACAGGTAAAGATCCCTGGTGTGATTCCCAGAAAGAGCAACCTTCTGTAGCTGATACGTTGATCATCGAGCATCACATGTTTTTGTCCTGAAATGAACGTCATGATACGCCGTGCGCTGCGTTGGTCAGCATTGGAATAAGGAAGATGATTCCTGAAAGCCCATTTTTTTTGTGTAATAGAGTTCGGGCTTCTGTTGCCAACACTGAAACCAATGCTTATTCCTTCGTTTGACATGGCGCCACGAGTAAATGTGTAAATAGTGGAATGAATATGGGGCTTTGTTTACCCGCACACAAAGCGGCGTGCACAAGCGTAACACACTCAATACATACACACTCGCCGCGCATAGCGTCTGATATATTATTATCACATTCGCACTCGCTTCTTTCAGCTTAAAACATGTTTTGGGTAAAGAAAGGTAGTTGTAATATCGTCATCATCAACACGACAGGCTGATCATGTTTCAATTCTGATTCCATGTTTTGTGTGAGTGTTATTTCTCTGAAACTTGTTATGTAAATCCCAGCCTCCCCCGCCTCAACTCGTGTAGTGTCATTTGGTTGGAGACGAATGTGATTCAGACCGTAACAGCATGTCACTGTGTGTCCACGTCGTGTGGCCAATGTCACCAGTGTTTGTTGACTAATTAGGGGGACAGGGAACGCTTATGGCCTGGGCCGACCTCTCTGCTACACACCGTAGACATGTGGACCCACAATGTCTCGGCTGAGGAGAAACTGAATGTTGAATTGAACAAACATGTTTTTTTTTGTGCTTTCAATAAAACGAGGCTTTCAAAGTGTAGCTTTTCTTTTCCTGTGTGTGTTTGGTGGG
>CM031625.1:4046991-4101991 GCA_018398815.1 Conus ventricosus | reverse complement strand
ATTTCATGAGAGGAATGATTTCATTTTGAACTCGGGCCTTCAAGCTAAGCTTTTGATGGATCAAGAGTCAATTTTGAGTAAGTAACTGGAACTTAAAAGTTATTTTTCCTAAGGATTTTTAGCAGTTTCGGTTTTTGTGTACCGTGTTAGCAATCCTGCAAATGTGTTTTCAGGGCCGTTTCAGCAGTTCTTACTGTTCCAACAGGACCTTGTGTTCCCATTGAACCTGAATATGTGGATGTCTGGTGTCAAGAAAGTGGCCCTACGACCACCCCCCCCCCCACCCCCCACCCCCAGCTGCGTCACTGGCTGTTGAGTGTGTGGCATGGTAACGCACAGTGTCACACACACTCACACACACACACACACACACACACACACAGTCACACACACACACACACACACACACACACACACACACTTGCATGCTAAAATTTTTTTGGCTAAATATAGATTCATTAGTTCAGACTGTGGGAAAATGATAACTTTTGTCCAGTGCCCTTTACTGACAGTGTATGCTTTTTTCCTTACAATTTCTACAAACAGTTACTACATTGCTGATCCAATGCAAACAACAGCATCAAAAATCATAACGTAATAAATTATAAAGTAATATTCCCTTTGATCCTGGGGTTGCGGGTTCGAATTTCGGTATAGGGGGATTTTTCCCTCGGAGTTAACATTGGTTCTGACTCCATTCCCCAGTCGTTCGGATGGGACTATAAACCGAGGTCTAGTCTGTGTCACATGCACTAAGATCATACACGGACTCTAAAGATCCCGATGCTCATGTCCTAAGACGGGTGAGTACCGGCTACACGAAAATACACAATGCATGCAACCTGTGTGCCAGAATAGTCTACGTGAAGACTGTGGGCACGGGGCAGGTTAAACATCCCCATCTGGAAGAAGAAGAAGAAGATTCTCATGTTTCCAATGCTTATATAGTTATAAACAACCTTGACTGAAAATACTAAAGGAAATTAATTTTCAGTTTTATTTCTCTGATCTATAATGTCCATGATTATTTTATCAAAGTAAAAATGTGTCGGATGGCTCATATTCCCTGACTCAGTGAATGTGAACATATGTAACTCCTAGAGTACAAAACATACACTTATCAAATGCTGTGTGTTAGTTAAATTAATTGAAACTAAATTTTCTTAAAAGCAGATGAGTTAAAAATGATAGAAGTATACATTTAGAAGGACGCTCACACACACACACACACACACACACACACACACACACACACACACACACACACACACACACACACACAGCATGCCCATGCATTTATGGCAGTTTCATTATCATAGCTCTGCAGTTAATGTAGTCATCTGTTACATATTATGTTTGCTATTGTTTTTTCTGCACATACTGGAAACATGGGTGTTCTGGGTCAGTGGGTGTCCATACATACCTGGACTGTAATTGGACAAAAGTGATTATTCAACCAGCCACTGTGGCAAAGTGGTTAGCGTTACGGACTCCCGGCTGGGTGGTCATGGGTTCGATTCCCATCTGAGTCATGTGGGATTTTTCTGTCCTGATCAGCTCCTACCCAGAGTTGAGTTTGCTACAGGCTCAATTTGGAAGACTGGGACCACACAGTCGAGTTTTATCCACATGATAGATGCGTCTCTGTGAGTGTTGCTCAAATTTCCGGATGAACACTGCAAGCATCTGTATCTCTTGGGCCTGGTTGATGCTATATTATGAAAGTAAGCGTAGAATACAGCCCTGTCATACAGTTTCAGACCAGAATGGAAATCCGTAGCATCATCTTCTTCATCCTCATTCTCATCGATCAGCATTTTAAAAAATAAGAAAAGTATCAAATTCTGTATCCCTGCATGCCCTGCATTCATGGTGACCTCGGTTTTGAAATCCTCTCCTCGTATATAATGGCCTTTGTTGAAATCCATCATGGTCCACCGGTTTCGGCAAATTCATGGGGGCTGTCGTTGGATGGATGTGGTGGCGCCCTCCAGAGGGAGAGTTTGCTCATGCCTGCTCCACAACTAAGCAATTATTGTCGTCAGTAGGGGGCTTAGTAGGTGGTGTCAGGACTGCATATGTTGGATCAGAACAGGCATTACTGAACACCACCAAAGTGACTCGGCACCAGTGCAGCGTCTCCTTCAGCGGATTGCCTCTTGACAACTTGACACTGATGCTCCCTGTGGGTTGCCAGTGCTGGTGCTGCGGCGGAACAGGCTGGGCTGTGGCTGTGGATGGGGGGCTTGGAACGAGCAGCTTGGGTGCAGTGCCACTGAGGTGGCACAGACGATGGGACAGCCAAAAAACAAAATGAATATTTATTTCCGATGGATGCGGGTGTACTCAGCATCACACTCATGTACAAAAGAGACAAAGAAACGAAATAAAGATAACTTTATATGTAATGTGTGCGTTTAAAAATCCATTCTTCTTAAATAGGAATAGGTTCTAATAGGGTGAAAGAAAGGGTGATTGGTTGTTTTTTTTTTAGGTACGTGGATTCTTGATTGTTATTGATGTTGTTATTATGATTGCCAGAAAATTAAATGGAAAACAATATTATTACTTAAGAAGAAAAAATTCATTTAGGAAAAACAGTACATTATATTCCTGTTCTAAAAAAAATCTATTGCTTTTAATGCATGTCTTAGTGAAAACTATAGCGGGGTGGGAGCCCTTTCCCTTTGTCGGAATTCCATATAGAATTTTTCCTCTTTTTTTTGTGTGCGGTTTCGTTTTCCCAATTGGGTTTTTGGGCCCCCACTGTATTTGAAAACGCCATTTTTGTTTTCAGTGTAAAAGCCATATTCTTTGTGCTTTATTTTTGCAAAAAGGGAGTGCTTAAAACAAAAGAAAAGGGGTCAAGACATTGGTTTTTTGGCCCTGGCCCCTTTTGGACCCCAAAGGTGGGGGGTAAGGGGGGGGTGAATCAAAAACTAAATATGACTTCATTAAAAAAAAACTCCCCCCCAAAAAGGAAGAAAAGGCAGTATCCCCTATTTCGGGGGAATTTTTAAACGCAGTGATTCTGAATGGGTAAGCGAGACGGGTTTTGGGGGTTCCCCTGGCGTGGTGGGGGGAAAGGCGGAGGCCCTTTTCAGTTTGGGCCCTTTTGCGTAAAAAGGGCTTTATGGTATAGCGGGTAAAATGGGTCCTAAACTTGGGAAGGTTGTTTCTTTCCCAAGCGATCAAAAAGAAACCGAACAGTTTGCAAAAGGCAAAAAGCTTGTGGATAGGGAGTCAGGGTGACCCCCCAAAAGAAATTTAAATTCATCCAAAGGTGTGTTCGATGCAGAGATCTGGGGGTGTTTCAGAGGCGGAAAAAAAACGGGTGGCGTCCCCGGGGGTGTGCGGAGGTGCGCAGGGTGACGTAAAGAAGGGTTTTAGAGAGAGTGGCACCAAACCCTCTTTTGCCTTTTGCAACCCCGTGCTGCCTCGGTCTCAAGGTTGGTTACCTAAAAGTTCATGTTTGCTTATTTTCGTCCCATTGGGTGCTTCGGGCCAGAAATTTGGCCTGTCGGGCCCCTGTTCAGGGCAAGGGTAGCGGTGTTTCTGCAAGGCAACCAGAGGGCCGTGTAGTCGGCACCTGTGCTAAGCGGTGGCGACATCCTCCTCTTCAGAAACGTCCTCTTGGATTCAGGATCCGCATTCAAGACTAAGACTGAAAAGAAATTTCTTTTTTGAGCCGCAGCAGGTTGGGGCGTCAGCGCCGAAGCCTCTTCTATGCTTCGGCCGTACGAAGTTCCAATTCCACTCGATCAGTCTGCTGTGTCAGACTGATGACTTTACGTTCTCGAAGACACTACAAGTCCGAATGTCAACTCTGGTGGAAGCAGGTCACCCACCTCTCAACCCAAATGATTGCCCCTGGTGGAGGCAAAAATCGCCACCCCTCAGACTGCCCAGCAGTCTCATCATCTGCTGCTGGCAGATTAAAAACCAGCAGTTCCCCCTCGAATCCTCTGTCCAGTGCCTGCGGGCAAGGGAGTTCCCCCATGTGGAGATGGTGGAGATAAGAAAAACCCTCCACCATCTCCAAATCCAGACCTCCACCTTCTCAATACTCCAGGCCTTTGTCACCTGCGGGCAAGTCTGCCAGCAGGTCCAAAGACCAACACAGTCCAGTGAAACTACAAAATAAATTCACTCCATTGGCGGCAGCGATGTCGATGAGGAGATGACTGATCTCTCTCCTTTTCGCCCTCTGCACCATGGATAGTACAATATTACATTTGGAATATCCGTGGATTAAATTCCAACTTTGAGGAGCTGCAGCTTCTGTGTCAGTCTAATAAAACCCTCCGTCGTGGCTCTTCAGGAAACTCAAATTCAAAGCAGAGACCTTACTCTTTCTGGCTTTAATATTCTTTCATACCTGCACAACCATCCATGTTGGGACTGTCGGGCGGTCGTTTGCCCTTCTCCTACACAAAACTTTGCTGTATAGTCCTGTCGCTCTGTCTACCTCGCTTCAGGCTGTAGCTCGAGAGTCACTCTCCACAAGACTGTGACCATCTGTTCTCTTTATCTACCTCCTTCTGTCCCGGTTTGTCGTCAGGACCTTGTCAGTCTGATAGGAGAACTTCCTCGACCTTTTTTGCTGTTGGGTGACTTAACGGTCACAATCCTCTTTGGGGTAGTGCCGGTACGTCACCCAGAGGTCTGCTGATTGAGGATGTCCTTTCAGACTTGGATTTGTGTTGTCCTGAACGACGGATCTGCAACTTACCTCCACTCTTCCACAGTTCACTTTCGTGTTTAGATTTGTCGGTTTGTGACCCCTCGCTGGTACTGGGACTATGAGTGGTCTGTCATGACGATCTGCACGGAAGTGACCATTTCCCTGTCCTTTTACAACCTGTATTAACTGAACACGTCTCTGTCTCTCAAATCTCAATTATAAAAAGCAAACTGGGATCTATTTGCAGCCACTATTTCAAAAGATTCCAGAGCACTGATTTTTTCAGAGTCCAGACCCAGCAGAATCTCTGACTAACACTATGATCAAATGTGCTAAGCCTGTATTCCAGTGTCTTCGATAAACTTCAAATGCCCAAAACACCTGGTTCGATTCAGATGCCAACAAATTTCCAAAGTTAGAAAACGGGCTCAGCGTCAGGTATACCAACGACCTTCGGGTCCAACGCTCGAGCCCATCAGAAACTCCGTGCTAAATCAAGACACACTTTTAAAATCAGTAAACGTCGGTCCTGGAGAAGCTTCTGCTCCAGGCTGACATCAAAACTTGTAAGAAAAAAGTGTGAACATCATTAAGAAATCAAAGGGAAGAACACCTGTCCCACTGTGAACCATCTCAAGTTTTCGGATTCTTTTAATAACAGAGAAGAAGCAGTTGCTAATCTGCTTGCTTCAACCATTGAAAAGAATTCCTCCTCTTCTAATAAATCAGTCACTTTTGTCAAACACAAAGCCCTAAAAGAAAATCTCCCTGCAACTTTTCATCCGACAACATGGAAGTCTACAATCTTCCTTTTACATTAAACGAGCTGAAATTGCCTTACTCTCTTGCAGCGATTCCTCTCCAGGTATAGATGACATTACATTATCAACTATTGAAACATCTTCCGCCAGAAGGTTGAACATCCTGTTACAGGTATACAACCACGTGGGACTACAGGTTGCTTTCCACCCTCTTGGCGGACAGCCCTCATTATTCCATCCCCAAACCTGGAAAAGATCTTTCTAATCCATTCAACTACCGTCCCATAGCTTGACCAGCTGTGTCTGTAAATTGATGGAAAAAATGGTCAATGCTAGGCTCATGTGGAAACTCGAAACGATGGCCTTTTGGCGAAAGAACAGTGTGGTTTCCGCAAACATCGTAGTACAGTTGGACCATTTGATTCGTCTGGATTCAACTTAGGAACGCTTTTTAAACAGACAGCATGCAGTGGCAATTTTCTTTGACTTGGAGAAGGCCTACGATACCACCTGGAAGTCGGGGATACTTCATGATCTCCACGATCTGGGTTTTCGAGGTATCTTCCGCTTTTTATTCAAAATTTTTTGGCAGAACGACAGTTTCAGGTCCGGGTTGGCACCACTCTCTCTGATGTCCACGAGCAGGAGTTGGGTGTTCCACAGGGGAGCATTACTATCTCCTGCCCTCTTTAGTATTAAGATCAACAACATTGTTAAATCAGTTCAGCAGGGTTCAGACTGTCATTGTTTGTGGTGATTTTGCTGTCTACGCAATGGAAGCTGTACCCGTAGTGTCCAGCGCAGGCTCCAGCTTTGCGTAGATAAAATCCATCGGTGGGCGGATGAAAACGGTTTCACCTTTCTGCTACAAAACCCAGTGTATTCACTTCCATAATTTCGTCAGTTTTTTCCAGATCCGGAACTTCAAGTAGGGAAATCTCCAATTCCAGCTGTTAAAGAGGCCAATATTTCTGGGAGTCATTTTTGACCAAAAACTTAACTTTCTCAGCCATATTAAAAACCTCAAAACTGCTTGCCAAAAGGCACTGAAATTCTGCGGGTCGTAGACACACCGACTGGGGCGCTGATAAGAAAACTTTGTTGCACCTCTACAGAGCCCTGGTCCGTTCCAAAACTGGACTACGGTTGTGCTGTGTACGGCTCCGCAAGATCATCTTACCTCAAACTCTTGGACCCTATCCACCATCAAGGGCTTCGTCTCTGTCTTGGAGCGTTCCGCACCACCCCTGTGTACAGCTGTACGCAGAGGCAGGTGAACCTCACTGTCCAACCGCAGGCTGAAACTGTCTTTGAATTATTACATCCGACTGTTCTCAGAACCGCAGAATCCTGCTATGGACTGTGTTTTTGACCCTCCGTTCCAAAGTAAGTTTGAAACAAACCCGAAATGTATTCCGCCGTTTGGGCTTCGTATGCAGCCTCACGTGCGGAATGCAGGTCTAAACCTGGGAGTAGTTTCCGATTTTTCCAAGTTTCCGGATCAAGCTCCGTGGACCTTTTCACACCAGAGATTCGTTTCGATCTTGCAGCTTTTCGCAAAGAGTCTACCAGCTCTCTGGCGTACAAGGCATTGTATGCTGACCTCTGTTCCAAATTCCATCCTATCAAAAAGTTTTCACTGCGGTTCCAAGTCTGAGGATGGAGAGTGGCCTGTGCAGCCTACTGCCTGGGGCTCCTTCTCAGATACTGTTGGAACATATCCATTCCGATGCTTCTGTCTATTCTGCTGAACTTACTGCTCTGGTACTGGCTTTGAAGATAATCTCACATTCTTCAAAGAGGGACTTTCTGGTTCTGTCGGATTCGCTGTCAGCTTTGGAAGCCATAGCTGGCCGCAACCTTCAGCATCCAGAACTTTTGCATTCTTTGAACTTTTTAGCAAGTTGAAGCGGACGGTACCACATTACTCTTGCTGGGTTCCTGGTCATGTTGGCATCGGCGGGAACGAAATGGTTGATCGTTTAGCCAAGAACGCCACAAGAGAGAAACTGTCCAACTTATTATCCCCTGCTCGATGTGAAACCCAAAATTAACGATTATGTGAGAGACCTTGGCAGGGGATTGGAACACACAGACGAATAACAAACTCTTTCAGATCCGTTCCAACCTTTAAAGACTTCCTCCCATCTACGTCGGGTGGTCGTAAAGAGGAAACGGTTCTGTGCCGGCTGCACACCGGCCATTCGTATTTTACCATTCTTACCTTTTAAAGGTGAAGAAGCTCCGTGGTGCATTCCATGTCATGCACCACTCACAATGAAACATGTTCTTTTAGAAATTAGAGTGTTTGGGACTTGCACGATGTGAGACACAAACATTTTACAGCGGAGTCCATGAAGATCCTGTTCAGGGATGTCCCGCCCTGACGTGATCCTTGGGTTTTGAGGAGAATTAACATTTTTCATCTGATTTGAGATTTTACGGAAAGAAGGATTTTTAACAAAGTTTCTGGTTCGTTTGTAGACGATGTCACTTAACGAGATGTGTGAAAGTTTTTTTTTTTTTTTTTTTTTTTTTTTTTAATGACTGGTGAGTTGATTTTAACGTGGTGGACAGCCCTGATGTGGCCCTCTGCGGTCGGCTGGGCTATAAGCAACATTATCTTATCTTATCCTAACAACGAAGCAGGGGCGTGGGAAGATTGACAATGACCTGAGAGAGAAATAAATTGGGAAATGAATCAGGATGAGAGGGACAAATTGAATCATCTGTTCAGAAATTGCTGCGGAAAACAAATGAAGTGGACGCTGCTTGGTGTATACCCCAACCATTTTGTGATTTGTCTCCCAGAACAGAGTTGGCCAATGAAACAGAAAGCCACTCCCACAGACATAAGAAGCTTCTTTGCAAAGAATTAAAAAAAACAACAACTAAGGAACAAACAGACCACAATCGGATTAATTAGTTGATTTTCATTTCCAAGACTCGTCTCTCTGCTGTTAATTCCCATTTTCAGGACTTGACCCACTGCAGCTTCTAGTTTTCAAGACTTGCCCCTCTGCTAACACTGATTTCCATTTTAAAGACTGACCTTGCAGCAGTCACTGACTTCTGTTTCCAAGACTCGGCCCAATGTAGGTTTTAAAAAAAACAACTGATCCCACTGATTTCTGTTTTCAAGAATGGCCCCACTGTAGTCATTGAAAAGCTGACCTACTGCTGTCACTGACTTCTGTTACCATGATTCGCCTCACAGCCCTGATAAGGCCCTTTGCGGTCGGCTGGGCTATAAGCAACATTAGCTCACCTTACCTTACCTCAGTGCAGCCTCTAATTTCCAGTTCCATACTCACCTTGCTGCTTTAGCTGATAGACTTTTTCAACTTCACTCATTGCAGCCACTGATTTTCTTCTCAAGATTTGTTCAGTTGGGGTTGCTGAAATTTATTGCTTCCAGGTTAATCCACTCTGACCATTGACTTTCATTTTTCAGATGCCCCAGTGCCACCTGCCACTGATTTCTATTGTTAGACTTGGCCCACTGCAGCTTTTGATTTTGCTCAGTGTTTGTTCCAGTCCAGTGCTAGTGCAGACATTGACTCTCTGCTGAGTTTAATTAAGCCATGTAAGACTTAAAAAAAACCCAAACAGGAAACCTCATTCTTGAACTTATAAATTATGTGATTGAAATTTGGCCACTATCTTCTACTAACATCACTGGTGAGTATTTATACATTGCATCCTAGTTTGTTTTGATGGTTTACTGAAATGAAGATGTATTCTAAGTACTTGGCATAATATTTTCAGTTTGATATTTAAGCCGTAAGTCATATTTTGTCATATTTGGAGTCTTTTTGTATAGAGGTTAATCAAAAACTTTGTTTTCGAGGAGAGGCCACATTGTGTCTTGGCAAGACAAATTTTCTTCAGCATCTGGGTGTGTTGCCGCCCAGGCCCCCCAGCAGGGCGTTGCCCCTGCACCCCACTGGGGCCTAAAGTGGCCCCCTGGACCCCCCAGCCTTTTCAGTATAGCTAGGATTTTCTGCTCCCACCTCTGTGATATGTTCATGCTAAAGCAATAGGCAATGTGTGTGCCTTGTGTAGATTGGTCGATACCTTCATGCTAAAGCAATAGGCAATGTGTGTGCCTTGTGTAGATTGGTTGATACCTTCATGCTAAAGCAATAGGCAATGTGTGTGCCTTGTGTAGATTGGTTGATACCTCCGTGCTAAAGCAATAGGCAATGTGTGTGCCTTGTGTAGATTGGTTGATACCTTCATGCTAAAGCAATAGGCAATGTGTGTGCCTTGTGTAGATTGGTTGATACCTTCATGCTAAAGCAATAGGCTATGTGTGTGCCTTGTGTAGATTGGTTGATACCTTCATGCTAAAGCAATAGGCTATGTGTGTGCCTTGTGTAGATTGGTTGATACCTTCATGCTAAAGCAATAGGCTATGTGTGTGCCTTGTGTAGATTGGTTGATACCTTCGTGCTAAAGCAATAGGCTATGTGTGTGCCTTGTGTAGATTGGTTGATACCTTCATGCTAAAGCAATAGGCTATGTGTGTGCCTTGTGTAGATTGGTTGATACCTTCATGCTAAAGCAATAGGCTATGTGTGTGCCTTGTGTAGATTGGTTGATACCTTCATGCTAAAGCAATAGGCTATGTGTGTGCCTTGTGTTGATTGGTTGATACCTTCGTGCTAAAGCAATAGGCTATGTGTGTGCCTTGTGTAGATTGGTTGATACCTTCGTGCTAAAGCAATAGGCTATGTGTGTGCCTTGTGTAGATTGATTGATACCTTCGTGCTAAAGCAATAAGCTATGTGTGTGCCTTGTGTAGATTGGTTGATACCTTCGTGCTAAAGCAATAGGCAATGTGTGTGCCTTGTGTAGATTGGTTGATACCTTCGTGCTAAAGCAATAGGCAATGTGTGTGCCTTGTGTAGATTGGTTGATACCTTCGTGCTAAAGCAATAGGCAATGTGTGTGCCTTGTGTAGATTGGTTGATACCTTCGTGCTAAAGCAATAGGCAATGTGTGTGCCTTGTGTAGATTGGTTAAGTTCTTGCTAAAGCAATAGGCAATGTGTGTGCCTTGTGTAGATTCAGGGTTCGCGCTAGGATTTTTCAAAACCAGTCCCCTCGTCTCCTACCCCGACCGTTTTTCAGCGCCTCTGAGCAAAACCAGTCTCTGTGAAAAAATTCCGTAGCATTGCAAATAACGATGTAAATTTTTGCAAGCACAATTCAGAGACTGTCAAACAAAAGACGGTTCACCTACCTACTTTCGACGCACTTTCATTGCGAAGAAACGATCAGTGGCAGAGGCAACATCAAAGTCTCGAACACTCTTAGCGTGGATATTGAGGCGCATCAGCCGTGACACTCTCCCCTCGCCCAGCCGGGAACGCGCCTCTGTTTTGATTCCGTTCTGGACACTGAAACCTCTCTCCGCGGCCACGCTGGACACGGGGATAACCAAGGCAATTTTTGCTAACAAAGCGAAGTCTGGGTACTGCACAGCCAAGTTTCTGATCACAATGCGACAAGACATGGCAAAAGTATCATCACCCCCGTAGCCACTCAGTGTTCGCTTGAACTGATTGAAGTCAGTCTGTGCACGTGGTCCGTTTATCACTGTCGCATAGTGGCGAGTCAGTACTGTCAGTTCTCGGGTTGCGTATTGATCCAGTGGTCCGGGAATTGGATTGCTTGGTGGGTATCTCTGTCTGTCAAAAGATATTTGCCAACGCTGACACTGTACTCATCTGATCATCGGGAAAGCGGTCTCTCAGATTGGAGGAGCTGTTCAATAAAGTTCTGACGGGCTGCTTTGAAAGTAGCTTCTCTGTCCACATGTGTCAGTCTGATTGTTTGGAACACCCACCATCACGTGTCACAGCATGTGAAAACTCCTGTTCCTTCTGGCCTGGCATCATCAGAAGATGCTGCAGTCTTGCTTTTGCACTTTCCACAGCTGGCTGAATGTCTGACAAGTTCACCTCCTCTTGCTGAAAAGTCAGGTTCAGTCTTTCCATGACTGGTATAATGTCTGAAAGCATATATGTCATTGCAACGAATGCAAACATTCTGCATTTTCGACTCAAACCCACAGCTGCAGCGTTCTTTCTCTGGGCTTCCTCTTCAAGTTCCAGTGTCAGCGCTGGGTACACACTCCTGACAGCTGTGACAGCTTTCCCCAGACTCAGCCAGCGCACACTGATTGGATGCTTCAAGCATAGATACTCGGCCGAATCTAGGGCATCACACATCTCTTTCAAACGATGGGTTCTGTCGCCCGAAGCCTTGTACAATTTGAAGATCTGCTGCAAACAAAGTCTGTAGTCCGATACGGATTGCACATTTTCTGTAGCATCCTTTGTCACCAGCGCTACACGGTGAGCGGCACAGTGAATGTGTACCAGAGCAGGTTGACGGGCCTTCAGTCGAACGCCCACACCATTCAGGCAGCCTGTCATAACGGACGCACCATCCGACCCCCAATCCGGCCAGCTGCCTATCTGTGATCAACCATTCTTGAAGCACTTCGACCAACATGTCAAAAACACATTCTGATGTTCCCCTGTCGATGGTATAGTTGCCTAAGAAAAGTGTCTCAGCAACACCTTTGTTCTCTATGCGAGCATACACGATGAGCTTCTTGTCTAGAGTACAGTTCAAAGTTTCATCTATGATGATGCCCACAGAATCACTTTTCTCGAGTTTTTCTCTGATTTCCTGCTTGGTAATATCATCCAAACACTGTTCCATCTGTGACACTGAAGAATGGTGTGTGTAGACCGGCCCTGACTTCAGTGACTGTACTCCATTCACCTCCTGAAGTTCAATCAGTGCTCCAAAATTATTGGCAGCGATGTTGCGTTTTGACATGCATAACACAGTTCGTAACTGCGCTTTCACACATTCTTTTTCATCAGCACGGGCTGCTTCAGAGTGTGGGACCATGGAGGCTTGTTTTGTGTCTGTTGCTACTGCTGCCTTATGAGACACACTCTTTGCATGGTCTGCCAGGGTAGAATACTGGAATTTCGTGATCCCCTAGTTAAACCATTTTTCTGTTTGGTTTTGATGCACACTTTACAGTACATTGTCATTTCATCATTTGCATCAACCTCCAGCCATCTGAAATCTTTCAGCCATGATTCTCTGAATTTATCATGCTTACATTTCATTTTCTTGCTACTGCTGGTGCTAGGCCAATCTGTGCTGGTGGAGCTGATTGGAGTACTGTCACTCGAAGTCTGTGGTCGGTCTGAACTGCCTAAACTTGCGCTTCTTTCCGGCTGCCTGTCTGAATCACTTCTTCGACTTCGTGAAAAAAATGAAAAAATCGACTGCTGGTTCTTTTCTGCCATTGTGATCCCACTGATCATTCAATGAATAGGCGCGTGAATAAGTACTGGCTCTGCTGCATCCGGTTTGAAAATTGTAATGACGCGACTTAGCCTAGCATCGCAAGCGACGACGCAGACAGACGTCTGGGAGAAGTTGCGAGTAACAGGCAGTAAAGCGCGTCTGTACAGCGCATCTGTACAGCTTTTATTATGGGACATTCGCTATTCTGCTCTATAGCCTGCAGCGGTTATTGCCGATGGCTAGGCCTACGTGACAATCTGCATGTGTGCGAAGAGGCCGGAGGGTGGTGGAGAGGGGAGAGGGCTGGTTGAAAGACAAGGCAAGTAAAGTGCTGCTAGGAAAGCCTGGGCCACATAATTTGTATGAACGATCAACTTTTTCTTTTTCAGCCTTTTAATTTATTGATTTTTTTTTTTTTTTGCCCATAAATCTCTAACCAGTCCCAGCAAAATAAAACCAGTCCCTGGGACTGACAGCTAAAAACATTTCCAGTATTTCCTCTTTATAACCAGTAATTTACTGGTAATTGCCAGTTAACGCGAACCCTGTAGATTGGTTGATACCTTCATGCTAAAGCAATAGGCTATGTGTGTGACTTGTGTAGATTGGTTGATACCTTCATGCTAAAGCAATAGGCTATGTGTGTGCCTTGTGTGGATTGGTTGATACCTTTGTGCTAAAGCAATAGGCTATGTGTGTGCCTTGTGTAGATTGGTTGATACTTTCGTGCTAAAGCAATAGGCTATGTGTGTGCCTTGTGTAGATTGGTTGATAAGTTCGGGCTAAAGCAGTAGGCTATGTGTGTGCCTTGTGTAGATTGGTTGATACCTTCATGCTAAAGCAATAGGCTATGAGTGTGCCTTGTGTAGATTAGTTGATGAGTTCTTGCTAAAGCAATAGGCTATGTGTGTGCCTTGTGTAGAATGGTTGATGCCTTCGTGCTAAAGCAATAGGCTATGTGTGTGCCTTGTGTAGATTGGTTGATGTGTTCGTGCTAAAGCAATAGGCTATGTGTGTGCCTTGTGTAGATTGGTTGATACCTTCATGCTAAAGCAATAGGCTATGAGTGTGCCTTGTGTAGATTGGTTGAATGATACCTTCATGCTTAAGCAATAGGCTATGTGTGTGCCTTGTGTAGATTGGTTGGCAAGTTCATGTTAAAGCCAAAGCTTTGTGTGTTCCCTTGCAGACTGAAGGTGGGCTCAATGTTTCACCCTGGCGGCAGTATGGACGCCGTGTCGTCCTCACAGTTTGAGGTGTAGGAACAAAGGGAGGACGGATGGCCCCCTCCCCACATGGCCTTCAACTTCACTGCAGGTGAGATGTTCAGGAGACTTTCCATTTTCTGCCTGGGTTGGCTTTGTGGCATGTCAGGAATAGCTGATGCCAGGGCTTCTAATAGATCAGAATTTAGGGGGTCCATGGAACTCTTTTGTCATGAATCCTAGGGAATCCTAGCGTTAATGTCAGCGATCT
This sequence comes from Conus ventricosus, assembly GCA_018398815.1. NCBI lineage: Eukaryota > Metazoa > Mollusca > Gastropoda > Neogastropoda > Conidae > Conus > Conus ventricosus. The sequence continues at coordinate 4,087,727 of CM031625.1, read as the reverse complement.
GTTCTTATCTACTGTAGTAATTTTCATCTAGTATTGCTGAGGATCTTGTCCTTCACGTGTGGACTACTGGTTTCTTTCCACCTTCTTGGCGAAAAGCCCTCATTATTCCCATTCCCAAACCTGGAAAAGATCTTTCTAACCCATCAAACTACCGTCCCATAGCTTTGACCAGCTGTGTCTGTAAATTGATGGAGAAAATGGTCAATGCTAGACTCATGTGGAAACTCGAAACCGATGGCCTTTTGGCGAAAGAACAGGGTGGTTTCCGCAAACATCGGACTACAGTTGACCATTTGATTCATCCGGAATCTACACTTCGGAACGCCTTTTTGAACAAACAGCATGCAGTGGCAATTTTCTTTGACTTGGAGAAGGCCTACGATACCACCTGGAAGTCTGGGATACTTCATGATCTCCATGATCTGGGTTTTCGAGGTCATCTTCCACTTTTCATACAAAATTTTTTGGCAGAACGACAGTTTCAGGTCCGGGTTGGCACCACTCTCTCTGATGTTCACGAGCAGGAGTTGGGTGTTCCACAGGGGAGCATACTGTCTCCTGCTTTCTTTAGCATCAAGATCAACAACATTGTTAAATCAGTTCAGCAGGGTTCAGACTGCTCATTGTTTGTGGATGATTTTGCTGTCTACGCAACTGGAAGCCTGTACCCGAGTATCCAGCGCAGGCTCCAGCTTTGTGTGGATAAAATTCATCACTGGGCGGATGAAAACGGTTTCACCTTTTCTCCTACAAAGACACAGTGTATTCACTTCCATAATTTCAGTCAGTTTTTTCCAGATCCTGAAATTCAAGTAGGGAAATCTCCCATTCCAGCTGTCAAAGAGGCCAAATTTCTAGGAGTTATTTTTGACCAGAAACTTAACTTTCTCAGCCACATTAAAAACCTCAAAACTGCTTGCCAGAAAGCACTGAATATTCTGCGGGTCGTAGCGCACACCAACTGGGGCGCTGATAAGAAAACTTTGCTGCACTTCTACAGAGCCTTGGTCTGTTCTAAACTGGACTACGGTTGTGCTGTGTATGGCTCTGCAAGATCGTCTTACCTCAAACTCTTGGACCCTATCCACCATCAAGGGCTTCGTCTCTGTCTTGGAGCATTCCGCACCACCCCTGTGTACAGCCTGTACGCAGAGGCAGGTGAACCTTCACTGTCCAACCGCAGGCTGAAACTGTCTTTGAATTATTATATCTGACTGTTCTCAGAACCAGAAAACCCTGCCTATGACTGTGTCTTTGACCCTCCGTTCCAAAGTAAGTTCGAAAACAACCCTAAATGTATTCCGCCGTTTGGTCTTCGTATGCAGCCTCACGTGCGGAATGCAGGTCTAGACCTAGGAGTTGTGTCGGATTTTTCCAAGTTTCTGGATCAGCCTCCGTGGACCTTTTTCACGCCAGAGATTCGTTTCGATCTTGCAGCTTTTCGCAAAGAGTCTACCAGCTCCCTGGTGTACAAGGCATTGTATGCTGACCTCTGTTCGAAATTCCCATCCTATCAAAAAGTTTTCACTGACGGTTCCAAGTCTGAAGATAGAGTGGCCTGTGCAGCCTATTGCTCTGGGGCTTCTTCTCAGATACTGTTGGAACATATACATTCAGATGCTTCTGTCTATTCTGCTAAACTTACTGCTCTGGCTTTGAAGATAATCTCACAATCTACGAAGAGGGACTTTCTGGTTCTGTCGGATTCGCTGTCAGCTTTGGAGGCCATAGCTGACCGCAACCTTCAGCATCCAGAACTTTTACATTTCTTTGAACTTTTTAGCAAGTTGAAAGTGGATGGTTACATTACTCTTGCTTGGGTTCCTGGTCATGTTGGCATTGGGGAGAACGAAATGGTTGATCGTTTCTTTAGCCAAGAATGCCACAAGAGAGAAACTGTCCAACATTTATATCCCCTGCTCGGATGTGAAACCCAAAATTAACAATTATGTGAGAGACCTCTGGCAGGAGGATTGGAACACACAGACGAATAACAAACTCTTTCAGATCCGTCCAAACCTTAAGGAGTTCCTCCCATCTACGTCGGGTGGTCGTAAAGAGGAAACGGTTCTGTGCCGGCTGCACACCGGCCATTCGTACTTTACCCATTCCTACCTTTTAAAGAGTGAAGAAGCTCCGTGGTGCATTCCATGTCATGTGCCACTCACAATGAAACATGTTCTTTTAGAGTGTTGGGACTTGCACGATGTGAGACAAACATTTTACAGCGGAGTCCATGAAAATCCCGTTCAGGGATGTCCCGCCTGACGTGATCCTTGAGTTTTTGAGAGAGATTAACATTTTTCATCTGATTTAAGATTTTTAACGAAGTTTCTGGTGCATTTCTAGACGATTTAAAGAGATGTGTGAAAAGTTTTTTTTGGTTTTTTTTTTTGACTGGTTGAGTTGATTTTAAGGTGGTGACAGCCCTGATGTGGCCCTTTGCGGTCGGCTGGGCTATAAGCAATATTATCTTATCTTATCTTATCTTATCTTGTCCTTCAGTGACATGATGCTGAGAGAATTCACTTGAATTGTGTTCAAAGTTTTCCCCCAGGTCACACACTGAGGCTGTGCTGCCTGGTTCTCTGCAGCACACACAGGGTTAGTGAAATGTTTCTGTAGCACACGTGGGGTTAATGAAATGTTTCTGTTGTGCACGTGTGGTTAATGAAATGTTTCTGTAGCACACATGGGGTTAATGAAATGTTTCTGTTGCACACGTGTGGTTAATGAAATGTTTCTGTTGCGCACGTGTGGTTAATGAAATGTTTCTGTAGCACACGTGGGGTTAATGAAATGTTTCTGTTGCACACATGGGGTTAATGAAATGTTTCTGTTGCACACATGGGGTTGATGAAATGTTTCTGTTGCGCACGTGGGGTTGATGAAATGTTTCTGTTGCGCACGTGGGGTTAATGAAATGTTTCTGTTGCGCACGTGTGGTTAATGAAATGTTTCTGTAGCACACATGGGGTTAATGAAATGTTTCTGTTGCACACGTGGGGTTAATGAAATGTTTCTGTAGCACACATGGGGTTAATGAAATGTTTCTGTTGCACATGTGGGTTAATGAAATGTTTGTTACAAACGTGGGGTTAATGAAATGTTTCTGTAGCACACATGGGGTTAATGAAATGTTTCTGTTGCACACGTGGGGTTAATGAAATGTTTCTGTTGCACACGTGGGGTTAATGAAATGTTTCTGTTGCACATGTGTGGTTAATGAAATGTTTCTGTTTGCACAGGTGGGGTTAATGAAATATTTCTGTAGCAGACGTGTGGTTAATGAAATGTTTCTCGATTACGGTGCACCCTGAGCCGTGTGCTGCCTTTGAAAAATGCCAGCGTTCAAACCTAATAGTCAAAGCAAAACAACGTATGCCTGGGGATAGCGAGTGTTTCCCATCTTCCCATGATGCCCCTCTAGCAAGTTGAGAAGTTGAGGGTCAGTAGCTTTGGTTTGAATAAAGAATCCTTGACATCATTTTCCCTTTTTGATCGGCACGTGCGTTTTGCATTTTTGTCTGCTGCAAGTACCATGTACAGCACCAAATTGTTCAGATCGTTTTGAAGGAATACGTCGTCGTAAATGAGTTCTGGGTGACTGTGAAGATGAAGGTGGAGGAGAATCAGCTGAAAGTGAGAACGATCAGGAAGATGAGAAAGATGTATTTGAAGACGTTCCTGATCGAGCTGAAAGGTATATATATATAAAATTATTTCTATGATTCAGAAAAGTTTGGCAGCAATTTACAGTCGGGAGCTGGATTTACTAAATCTTCCCAGCCAAGTACTGTTGAACCCATGGACATTTACAATCTTTTTAATTCCAGTGATGACGACAACTCGGTGTTTGTCAGTGGTGCAGTAGATGCACAAGACGCTGACACTGAAAGTGATGATGGCACAGACGATCAAGGCATGTATTGAGTCGAAGCTGAAATCGACAGTGTCACAGTTGATGACAAAGATACTTGGAATTGGATGATTATGGGGCTAATCCAACTGATCTTCCATAGGATCAACACTTTGCAGGCTTTCCCTCTGTACTGCGGTTCAGAAGGGAAAAAGAACCAGGTGTGTGTGTGTGCGTGCGTGCGTGCGTGCGTGTGTGTTCACGTGCATGCATATGTTTGTGTTCCTCTGTGCAAACATATGTCTGTAACTGTCTGTGAGTGTGTGTACTTGTGCATATCTGTTCATGTGCCTGTGTGTACATTGGTGCACCACGTGTGAACTCTGAACTTGTCTGTGTTTTTGAGCATTTTGGTTACTTGATTGATGTAAGCGTTGTCAAATTATGAAGTCATTAATAGAAAAAAAAATGCACACCTAAAAGTGCCTGCTGTGTTGTTTTTTTTAAATATCAGACATAATATCAAAATTAATCCAATATACCATATAAAATAAATTAGAGAAAAAAAATCAAAAGAGGTAAGTAGGCAGGGGTTATATGCCAGCCTGCTGCATGAGAGGGGGGTGGGGGGGGATACCTATACCACAGTTGTACACAGGGATAGTGTTAATCAAGTTGGAGATCGAATCACCTGTCACAAGGGACAGAGGAAGTTGGAGGTGATGGTGACAATTGATAGACGAACCAGACAGCAGCAAAACCTCAGTTATGAAGGGTGTTCCCTACTTCGGGAAGTTTCCAAATTCGTACTAACTAAAAGGGGGGCCAGAACAGCTCAGTGGTAGAGCACCGGACTTGTAATCTTGGTGATCCTGGGGATGTGGGTTTGAATCTCCACCGCGCTGTTTCGGTACAGGGAGATTTTTCCCTCGGAGTTCACTTTGGTTCTGACTCCATTCCCCATACAGTCCTTCGAGTGAGACTATAAACGGAGGTTCCATGTGTGAACATCTTGCACACACGTCAAAACCCCATCAGTACTTTCAGAAGAGAAGGCCAGTTTGGCCGATGACACGTAACACAGAGCATGCACCTTCCTCCAAGTTGGAGTATGGTTCGCCTTAATGGCAGGATAAAATATGGTCATACACACAAAACTCCACTCCCTTTGTTGGGTAGATGGGATTAATCCTTGCCTGTCTAGACATGGAGAGACTGCAGGAGTATCAGCATGTGTACACAGAAAGATACTAAATAAGGGTTGTGAACACTGATTTACATGTATGCATGCATGTGGTGGTGAGACAGGCATAGGAATATACCTCTTGGGAAAACCCATTTCATCATCAGTCTTTGGTTTTTGATTTACTGGTTTGCCATGTTGCCATTGAAGAAACGGTTATGAGGAGAGTGACAAGAAATCGGTACTTTTTTTTTTTTATTGAGCCCAGTATGACAGGGGAGGCTATATTTGCACGAAGAAGCATGTGTAGCCTAAATCTTGAAATAAATCAGTAGCCCAGTATGACAGGGGAGGCTATATTTGCACGAAGAAGCATGTGTAGCCTAAATCTTGAAATAAATCAGTGTAGCCCAGTATGACAGGGGAGGCTATATTTGCACGAAGAAGCATGTGTAGCCTAAATCTTGAAATAAATCAGTGTAGCCCAGTATGACAGGGGAGGCTATATTTGCACGAAGAAGCATGTGTAGCCTAAATCTTGAAATAAATCCGTGTAGATCACAAAGGTAGTTGCATTTCATGTTTGAAATCTGCATCTTGTGTTGTTAAACATTTCATAATTTCAGTGTACACAGTGCACACTTTGGGCGGTGAATTGGATTTTGCGGTGTAAGGAAATGTAAAGAGTGACCTCTTTATGCAGTCAGTGTAAACAAGGAATTGCTGAGACTGAAATATGGGGAATGTTTCTTAGGGTCAAAATGTGTGAATGTGTGTGTGAGTGGGTGAAACTCTGCCAAATATGTGACAGTGCGCGTCTCGGCGTGTTACCACCCCATTGACTAGTGTCTCTTTTTCAAAACATTTCTATCCTTGAGTTACCAGTGTGTTCAACAGAATATCAAACAGGACAAAGAACACGCGCGCGCGCACACACACACACACACACACACACACACACACACACACACACACTTGTGCACAAACTTTTTTTTTGGTTTTTTTAACATGCATGAGAACAGCAACAGAAAGTAAGAGATTCAGAACTGAAAGATTGATTTCAATTTTTGATTTATAAATTGAAAAGTGTAAGAATAAAACCTTCAACCAGTTAAAACGAACTCGGATTAGGGGGCAAAAAGTTTGAAAAGCCAAAAAGAAACGAGGACCATTGAGCAAAGCGCCCATTGTTGGTTTGTTGCCCTCATCACCGAGGACCATTGAGCAAAGCGCCCATTGTTGGTTTGTTGCCCTCATCACCGAGGACCATTGAGCAAAGCGCCCATTGTTGGTTTGTTGCCCTCATCACCGAGGACCATTGAGCAAAGCGCCCATTGTTGGTTTGTTGCCCTCATCACCGAGGACCATTGAGCAAAGCGCCCATTGTTGGTTTGTTGCCCTCATCACACGAGGACCATTGAGCAAAGCGCCCATTGTTGGTTTGTTGCCCTCATCACCGAGGACCATTGAGCAAAGCGCCCATTGTTGGTTTTTTGCCCTCATCACCGAGGACCATTGAGCAAAGCGCCCATTGTTGGTTTGTTGCCCTCATCACCGAGGACCATTGAGCAAAGCGCCCATTGTTGGTTTTTTGCCCTCATCACCGAGGACCATTGAGCAAAGCACCCATTGTTGGTTTGTTGCCCTCATCACCGAGGACCATTGAGCAAAGCGCCCATTGTTGGTTTGTTGCCCTCATCACCGAGGACCATTGAGCAAAGCGCCCATTGTTGGTTTGTTGCCCTCATCACCGAGGACCATTGAGCAAAGCGCCCATTGTTGGTTTGTTGCCCTCATCACCGAGGACCATTGAGCAAAGCGCCCATTGTTGGTTTGTTGCCCTCATCACCGAGGACCATTGAGCAAAGCGCCCATTGTTGGTTTGTTGCCCTCATCACCGAGGACCATTGAGCAAAGCGCCCATTGTTGGTTTGTTGCCCTCATCACCGAGGACCATTGAGCAAAGCGCCCATTGTTGGTTTGTTGCCCTCATCACCGAGGACCATTGAGCAAAGCGCCCATTGTTGGTTTGTTGCCCTCATCACCGAGGACCATTGAGCAAAGCGCCCATTGTTGGTTTGTTGCCCTCATCACCGAGGACCATTGAGCAAAGCGCCCATTGTTGGTTTGTTGCCCTCATCACCGAGGACCATTGAGCAAAGCGCCCATTGTTGGTTTGTTGCCCTCATCACCGAGGACCATTGAGCAAAGCGCCCATTGTTGGTTTGTTGCCCTCATCACCGAGGACCATTGAGCAAAGCGCCCATTGTTGGTTTGTTGCCCTCATCACCGAGGACCATTGAGCAAAGCGCCCATTGTTGGTTTGTTGCCCTCATCACCGAGGACCATTGAGCAAAGCGCCCATTGTTGGTTTGTTGCCCTCATCACCGAGGACCATTGAGCAAAGCGCCCATTGTTGGTTTTTTGCCCTCATCACCGAGGACATTGAGCAAAGCGCCCATTGTTGGTTTGTTGCCCTCATCACCGAGGACCATTGAGCAAAGCGCCCATTGTTGGTTTGTTGCCCTCATCACCGAGGACCATTGAGCAAAGCGCCCATTGTTGGTTTGTTGCCCTCATCACCGAGGACCATTGAGCAAAGCGCCCATTGTTGGTTTTTTGCCCTCATCACCGAGGACCATTGAGCAAAGCGCCCATTGTTGGTTTGTTGCCCTCATCACCGAGGACCATTGAGCAAAGCGCCCATTGTTGGTTTTTTGCCCTCATCACCGAGGACCATTGAGCAAAGCGCCCATTGTTGGTTTGTTGCCCTCATCACCGAGGACCATTGAGCAAAGCGCCCATTGTTGGTTTGTTGCCCTCATCACCGAGGACCATTGAGCAAAGCGCCCATTGTTGGTTTGTTGCCCTCATCACCGAGGACCATTGAGCAAAGCGCCCATTGTTGGTTTGTTGCCCTCATCACCGAGGACCATTGAGCAAAGCGCCCATTGTTGGTTTGTTGCCCTCATCACCGAGGACCATTGAGCAAAGCGCCCATTGTTGGTTTGTTGCCCTCATCACCGAGGACCATTGAGCAAAGCGCCCATTGTTGGTTTGTTGCCCTCATCACCGAGGACCATTGAGCAAAGCGCCCATTGTTGGTTTTTGCCCTCATCACCGAGGACCATTGAGCAAAGCGCCCATTGTTGGTTTGTTGCCCTCATCACCGAGGACCATTGAGCAAAGCGCCCATTGTTGGTTTGTTGCCCTCATCACCGAGGACCATTGAGCAAAGCGCCCATTGTTGGTTTGTTGCCCTCATCACCGAGGACCATTGAGCAAAGCGCCCATTGTTGGTTTGTTGCCCTCATCACCGAGGACCATTGAGCAAAGCGCCCATTGTTGGTTTGTTGCCCTCATCACCGAGGACCATTGAGCAAAGCGCCCATTGTTGGTTTGTTGCCCTCATCACCGAGGACCATTGAGCAAAGCGCCCATTGTTGGTTTGTTGCACTCATCACCGAGGACCATTGAGCAAAGCGCCCATTGTTGGTTTGTTGCCCTCATCACCGAGGACCATTGAGCAAAGCGCCCATTGTTGGTTTGTTGCCCTCATCACCGAGGACCATTGAGCAAAGCGCCCATTGTTGGTTTGTTGCCCTCATCACCGAGGACCATTGAGCAAAGCGCCCATTGTTGGTTTGTTGCCCTCATCACCGAGGACCATTGAGCAAAGCGCCCATTGTTGGTTTGTTGCCCTCATCACCGAGGACCATTGAGCAAAGCGCCCATTGTTGGTTTGTTGCCCTCATCACCGAGGACCATTGAGCAAAGCGCCCATTGTTGGTTTGTTGCCCTCATCACCGAGGACCATTGAGCAAAGCGCCCATTGTTGGTTTGTTGCCCTCATCACCGAGGACCATTGAGCAAAGCGCCCATTGTTGGTTTGTTGCCCTCATCACCGAGGACCATTGAGCAAAGCGCCCATTGTTGGTTTGTTGCCCTCATCACCGAGGACCATTGAGCAAAGCGCCCATTGTTGGTTTGTTGCCCTCATCACCGAGGACCATTGAGCAAAGCGCCCATTGTTGGTTTGTTGCCCTCATCACCGAGGACCATTGAGCAAAGCGCCCATTGTTGGTTTGTTGCCCTCATCACCGAGGACCATTGAGCAAAGCGCCCATTGTTGGTTTGTTGCCCTCATCACCGAGGACCATTGAGCAAAGCGCCCATTGTTGGTTTGTTGCCCTCATCACCGAGGACCATTGAGCAAAGCGCCCATTGTTGGTTTGTTGCCCTCATCACCGAGGACCATTGAGCAAAGCGCCCATTGTTGGTTTGTTGCCCTCATCACCGAGGACCATTGAGCAAAGCGCCCATTGTTGGTTTGTTGCCCTCATCACCGAGGACCATTGAGCAAAGCGCCCATTGTTGGTTTGTTGCCCTCATCACCGAGGACCATTGAGCAAAGCGCCCATTGTTGGTTTGTTGCCCTCATCACCGAGGACCATTGAGCAAAGCGCCCATTGTTGGTTTGTTGCCCTCATCACCGAGGACCATTGAGCAAAGCGCCCATTGTTGGTTTGTTGCCCTCATCACCGAGGACCATTGAGCAAAGCGCCCATTGTTGGTTTGTTGCCCTCATCACCGAGGACCATTGAGCAAAGCGCCCATTGTTGGTTTGTTGCCCTCATCACCGAGGATCATTGAGCAAAGCGCCCATTGTTGGTTTGTTGCCCTCATCACCGAGGACCATTGAGCAAAGCGCCCATTGTTGGTTTGTTGCCCTCATCACCGAGGACCATTGAGCAAAGCGCCCATTGTTGGTTTGTTGCCCTCATCACCGAGGACCATTGAGCAAAGCGCCCATTGTTGGTTTGTTGCCCTCATCACCGAGGACCATTGAGCAAAGCGCCCATTGTTGGTTTGTTGCCCTCATCACCGAGGACCATTGAGCAAAGCGCCCATTGTTGGTTTGTTGCCCTCATCACCGAGGACCACTGAGCAAAGCGCCCATTGTTGGTTTGTTGCCCTCATCACCGAGGACCACTGAGCAAAGCGCCCATTGTTGGTTTGTTGCCCTCATCACCGAGGACCACTGAGCAAAGCGCCCATTGTTGGTTTGTTGCCCTCATCACCGAGGACCACTGAGCAAAGCGCCCATTGTTGGTTTGTTGCCCTCATCACCGAGGACCATTGAGCAAAGCGCCCATTGTTGGTTTGTTGCCCTCATCACCGAGGACCATTGAGCAAAGCGCCCATTGTTGGTTTGTTGCCCTCATCACCGAGGACCATTGAGCAAAGCGCCCATTGTTGGTTTGTTGCCCTCATCACCGAGGACCATTGAGCAAAGCGCCCATTGTTGGTTTGTTGCCCTCATCACCGAGGACCATTGAGCAAAGCGCCCATTGTTGGTTTGTTGCCCTCATCACCGAGGACCATTGAGCAAAGCGCCCATTGTTGGTTTGTTGCCCTCATCACCGAGGACCATTGAGCAAAGCGCCCATTGTTGGTTTGTTGCCCTCATCACCGAGGACCATTGAGCAAAGCGCCCATTGTTGGTTTGTTGCCCTCATCACCGAGGACCATTGAGCAAAGCGCCCATTGTTGGTTTGTTGCCCTCATCACCGACATGATTGGCCTTGAGCAAAGCGCCCATTGTTGGTTTGTTGCCCTCATCACCTACATGATTGGCCTTGAGCAAAGCGCCCATTGTTGGTTTGTTGCCCTCATCACCTACATGATTGGCCTTGAGCAAAGCGCCCATTGTTGGTTTGTTGCCCTCATCACCTACATGATTGGCCTTGAGCAAAGCGCCCATTGTTGGTTTGTTGCCCTCATCACCTACATGATTGGCCTTGAGCAAAGCGCCCATTGTTGGTTTGTTGCCCTCATCACCTACATGATTGGCCTTGAGCAAAGCGCCCATTGTTGGTTTGTTGCCCTCATCACCTACATGATTGGCCTTGAGCAAAGCGCCCATTGTTGGTTTGTTGCCCTCATCACCTACATGATTGGCCTTGAGCAAAGCGCCCATTGTTGGTTTGTTGCCCTCATCACCTACATGATTGGCCTTGAGCAAAGCGCCCATTGTTTGTTTGTTGCCCTCATCACCTACATGATTGGCCTTGAGCAAAGCGCCCATTGTTGGTTTGTTGCCCTCATCACCTACATGATTGGCCTTGAGCAAAGTGCCCATTGTTGGTTTGTTGCCCTCATCACCTACATGATTGGCCTTGAGCAAAGCGCCCATTGTTGGTTTGTTGCCCTCATCACCGACATGATTGGCCTTGAGCAAAGCGCCCATTGTTGGTTTGTTGCCCTCATCACCGACATGATTGGCCTTGAGCAAAGCGCCCATTGTTGGTTTGTTGCCCTCATCACCGACATGATTGGCCTTGAGCAAAGCGCCCATTGTTGGTTTGTTGCCCTCATCACCGACATGATTGGCCTTGAGCAAAGCGCCCATTGTTGGTTTGTTGCCCTCATCACCGACATGATTGGCCTTGAGCAAAGCGCCCATTGTTGGTTTGTTGCCCTCATCACCTACATGATTGGCCTTGAGCAAAGCGCCCATTGTTGGTTTGTTGCCCTCATCACCTACATGATTGGCCTTGAGCAAAGCGCCCATTGTTGGTTTGTTGCCTCATCACCTACATGATTGGCCTTGAGCAAAGCGCCCATTGTTGGTTTGTTGCCTCATCACCTAGGACCATTGAGCAAAGCGCCCATTGTTGGTTTGTTGCCCTCATCACCGACATGATTGGCCTTGAGCAAAGCGCCCATTGTTGGTTTGTTGCCCTCATCACCTACATGATTGGCCTTGAGCAAAGCGCCCATTGTTGGTTTGTTGCCCTCATCACCTAGGACCATTGAGCAAAGCGCCCATTGTTGGTTTGTTGCCCTCATCACCTAGGACCATTGAGCAAAGCGCCCATTGTTGGTTTGTTGCCCTCATCACCGAGGACCATTGAGCAAAGCGCCCATTGTTGGTTTGTTGCCCTCATCACCGAGGACCATTGAGCAAAGCGCCCATTGTTGGTTTGTTGCCCTCATCACCGAGGACCATTGTTGGTTTGTTGCCCTCATCACCGAGGACCATTGTTGGTTTGTTGCCCTCATCACCGAGGACCATTGTTGGTTTGTTGCCCTCATCACCGACATGATTGGCCTTGCACACCCAGGAGATAAGTGAACTTTGATTTCCTCATGGTGTGGGTGAAGTGAACTTTGATTTCCTCATGGTGTGGGTGAAGTGAACTTTGATTTCCTCATGGTGTGGGTGAAGTGAACTTTGATTTCCTCATGGTGTGGGTGAAGTGAACTTTGATTTCCTCATGGTGTGGGTGAAGTGAACTTTGATTTCCTCATGGTGTGGGTGAAGTGAACTTTGATTTCCTCATGGTGTGGGTGAAGTGAACTTTGATTTCCTCATGGTGTGGGTGAAGTGAACTTTGATTTCCTCATGGTGTGGGTGAAGTGAACTTTGATTTCCTCATGGTGTGGGTGAAGTGAACTTTGATTTCCTCATGGTGTGGGTGAAGTGAACTTTGATTTCCTCATGGTGTGGGTGAAGTGAACTTTGATTTCCTCATGGTGTGGGTGAAGTGAACTTTGATTTCCTCATGGTGTGGGTGAAGTGAACTTTGATTTCCTCATGGTGTGGGTGAAGTGAACTTTGATTTCCTCATGGTGTGGGTGAAGTGAACTTTGATTTCCTCATGGTGTGGGTGAAGTGAACTTTGATTTCCTCATGGTGTGGGTGAAGTGAACTTTGATTTCCTCATGGTGTGGGTGAAGTGAACTTTGATTTCCTCATGGTGTGGGTGAAGTGAACTTTGATTTCCTCATGGTGTGGGTGAAGTGAACTTTGATTTCCTCATGGTGTGGGTGAAGTGAACTTTGATTTCCTCATGGTGTGGGTGAAGTGAACTTTGATTTCCTCATGGTGTGGGTGAAGTGAACTTTGATTTCCTCATGGTGTGGGTGAAGTGAACTTTGATTTCCTCATGGTGTGGGTGAAGTGAACTTTGATTTCCTCATGGTGTGGGTGAAGCATTTCGTATTTACTCTCTGATGCTCTCATCCTCCTCCTCCCTTTGCCCCCTCCTTGCCTCTCTGCTCTTGATATATCTTTGATAAATCATTGTCATCGTGATGGAGTTGTTCTCCCTGCTTCGTGCATGTGCCCTGTAGTTACAGAGTGTAATCAGTGGGCACTGTGCTGTGGCCATGTCTGCAGCTGGGAAAGTCTGTGAGCTGGTGTGCCCTGTAGTTATAGAGTGTAATGGGTGGGCGCTGTGCTGTGGCCATGTCTGTGCAGGTGGGAAAGTCTGAGCTGGTGTGCCCTGTAGTTATAGAGTGTAATGGGTGGGCGCTGTGCTGTGGCCATGTCTGTGCAGGTGGGAAAGCCTGTGAGCTGGTGTGCCCTGTAGTTATAGAGTGTAATCAGTGGGCACTGTGCAGGTGGGAAAGTCTGTGAGCTGGTGTGGCCTGTGTATATATTATATATATATATATATATATATATATATATATATATATATATATATATATATATATTATAGTTATAGAGTGTAATCAGTGGGCACTGTGCTGTGGCCATGTCTGTGCAGGTGGGAAAGTCTGTGAGCTGGTGTGCCCTGTAGTTATAGAGTGTAATCAGTGGGCACTGTGCTGTGGCCATGTCTGTGCAGGTGGGAAAGTCTGTGAGCTGGTGTGCCCTGTAGTTATAGAGTGTAATCGGTGGGCACTGTGCTTTGGCCACGTCTGTGCAGGTGGGAAAGTCTGTGAGCTGGTGTGCCAGGTGCTGGACCGTCCCGTTGTCTACACGGGGGTGGAGTGGGATGCCAAGATGGATGAAAGGTTCTGCCTGCACGTGTCATCTGTGTTGCGAAGTGCTGGGGCATTAGCCAATGGGAGCACTGGTATGTGTAGTGTAAAGGGCTGGGGCATCAGCCAATGGGAGCACTGGTATGTGTAGTGTAAAGGGCTGGGGCATCAGCCAATGGGAGCACTGGTATGTGTAGTGTAAAGGGCTGGGGCATCAGCCAATGGGAGCACTGGTATGTGTAGTGTGCTTCGGTGCAGCCGCCAACCATGTCTTGTTTCCCATGATATTTCAGTGTAACACCATGTCTTGTTTCCCATGATATTTCAGTGTAACACCATGTCTTGTTTTCCAAATTTCACTGTAACACCATGTCTTGTTTTCCATGATATTTCAGTGTAACACAATGTCTTGTTTTCCATGATATTTCACTGTAACACCATGTCTTGTTTTCCATATTTCAGTGTAACACCATGTCTTGTTTTCCATGATATTTCAGTGTAACACAATGTCTTGTTTTCCATGATATTTCACTGTAACACCATGTCTTGTTTTCCATATTTCAGTGTAACACCATGTCTTGTTTTCCATGATATTTCAGTGTAACACCATGTCTTGTTTTCCATGATATTTCACTGTAACACCATGTCTTGTTTTCCATGATACTTCACTGTAACACCATGTCTTGTTTTCCATGATATTTCACTGTAACACCATGTCTTGTTTTCCATGATATTTCACTGTAACACCATGTCTTGTTTTCCATGATATTTCACTGTAACACCATGTCTTGTTTTCCATGATATTTCACTGTAACACCATGTCTTGTTTTCCATGATATTTCACTGTAACACCATGTCTTGTTTTCCATATTTCACTGTAACACCATGTCTTGTTTTCCATATTTCACTGTAACACCATGTCTTGTTTTCCATATTTCACTGTAACACCATGTCTTGTTTTCCATGATATTTCAGTGTAACATTGCGATATTGTTCAGCATCTTCCAGATTTTGAAAGGATGAAAAAGCAGTGGATAGGAAAAACAGTAAGATGACGTTGATCTGTTTACTTCACATAGCTGGTGTCGTCTCTAGGGTGTGCTGGAGAACTAAGGTGTTGACTGGTCAGGTAGCTGGTGTCGTCTCAAGGCCTTAGGGTGTTGACTGGACAGGTAGCTGGTGTCGTCTCTAGGGTGTGCTGGAGAACTAAGGTGTTGACTGGACAGGTAGCTGGTGTCGTCTCTAGGGTGTGCTGGAGAACTAAGGTGTTGACTGGACAGGTCGCTGGTGTCGTCTCTAGGTGTGCTGGAGAACTAAGGTGTTGACTGGACAGGTCGCTGGTGTCGTCTCAAGGCCTTAGGGTGTTGACTGGACAGGTAGCTGGTGTCGTCTCTAGGGTGTGCTGGAGAACTAAGGTGTTGACTGGACAGGTAGCTGGTGTCGTCTCTAGGGTGTGCTGGAGAACTAAGGTGTTGATTGGGTAGGGGGCTTAGTAGGTGGTGTCCTGCGTATGTTAGATCAGAACAGGCGCCACTGAACACCACCGAAGTGACTCGGCAGCAGTGCAGTGTCTCCTCATGACGACTTGACATTGACTGCTCCCTGTGGATTGCTGGTGCCGGGGCTGAGGCGGGGCCAACCGGGCTGTGGCTGTGGACGGGGTGTCGGAATGAGCGGCGTGGGTGCACTGCCTCTGAGGTAGCGCAGAGGTTGGGACAGCAAAAAAAAAAAAAAAAAAAAAAAAAAGTGTTGATTGGACAGATAGCTGGTGTCGTCTCAAGGCCTTAGGGTGTTGACTGGACAGGTAGCTGGTGTCGTCTCTAGGGTGTGCTGGAGAACTAAGGTGTTGACTGGACAGGTAGCTGGTGTCGTCTCTAGGGTGTGCTGGAGAACTAAGGTGTTGACTGGACAGGTCGCTGGTGTCGTCTCTAGGCCTTAGGGTGTTGACTGGACAGGTAGCTGGTGTCGTCTCTAGGGTGTGCTGGAGAACTAAGGTGTTGACTGGTCAGGTAGCTGGTGTCGTCTCTAGGCCTTAGGGTGTTGACTGGTCAGGTAGCTGGTGTCGTCTCTAGGCCTTAGGGTGTTGACTGGTCAGGTAGCTGGTGTCGTCTCGAGGGTGTGCTGGAGAACTAAGGTGTTGACTGGACAGGTAGCTGGTGTCATCTCTAGGCCTTAGGGTGTTGACTGGACAGGTAGCTGGTGTCGTCTCTAGGGTGTGCTGGAGAACTAAGGTGTTGACTGGACAGAATTATTCAGTTAGTTGTGTGCCACCTTTCTTCAGGAGGGAGATGCACCTTTCCCCAAACAGAATTATTTAGTCAGCCAAGGTGGTTAGTTTCTACCCATGCCTGTCACTCTTGTTTGTGAGCAGGGTGACAGGTCAACTGCAGGACAGATTTGAACCAAATCCCCTGGAGAAATGGAGTGTAGTCCATGGAGGGAGTGAGTGAGCTCTTTAATTTAGGGTCTGTTCACACTTGGTGATATTAGACTATCTAAAAAAAAAAAGAAGAAAAGGTGAAAGGGAGCATTGACAAAAATATATTAATTTGATGCATGAAAAGCACTTTTGCTATTTGCTCAGTTTCTGGTTTGTGGGTTATTGTTTTGATAGAATCATGTACAGTCACATCCACATTCCATTCTGGATAAAAATGAAGGTAACATTGAACAATGTAAAAAATAAAAAAATCCACTGATAGAAGATTTGAACAAACACATGCTCCATTTTGGGAAAATTGGGTTTTCCATGAATTCAGTCTAAGCTTGTATAGTAAAGATGACAAATATCGTGGACATGATAAGATTTCATAGTCATACTTCTCTGGAAGGTGTTCACTGTTCACACATTTTTCTAATAACAAATTTTTTTCAACATCAAGTTTTAAATTACTCTCAGGTGTTTTTCTTAACGCACCATCTCTAGCTAATTTATCTGCTGTTTCATTACCAGATATGCCACAGTGTGATGGAATCCAGCACACACAAAAACAACCCAATTCCTTAAATGTAAAATGTATATAATGTCTCGTTCCAACAAGTAAATGTTTTCTTATTTTTTGATTCCCAGTTTTGCAAGCTATATAGAACTGACTTGGAATCAACGTAGAAAAGTATATTATAGACAGCAGTGTTATTGTCACATGAAAATCAACGCCATAAGAATAGCATGCAGTTCTGCTGTGAATATGGAGAACCTTTTGCCTAGAGAAAAGGCTCTATGAATCCTCAGCAATGGAATCACAAAACCGAACCCTGCATACGAGTCTAAAATCAAACCATGTGTAAACATCTTCAAATGATATGGATACACGGTTTCAATGTGTTTTTTGCTTCACATGACAGAATATTAATGTTATCAACCTTCTTCATGTCAGTGTACTCTATATCGAATTTAGCTTGGATACACTCCCAATGAGATATGCTTGAAACTATTGGCATATCTGAAATACTTTCAATATCAATGTTACACTTTTTAAATATTTCATTTGTATAATCCCTAACAGGCTGGAGAGAGTTAAAGTGTTGAGCTCTTTTAGGATAGTCCTTTTCCGAAATTATTAGTATATCGGGTTTGACAGAATTTGAAACATGTAGGCTTCAGGCAACATATTTAGCCATCACCAGTTTTGGTTGGTCAGACAGTGGTAATAAATTTGCTTCTTTATAAGTATTTAATGAATTTGTGTGTACAGGAACACCAAGTGCTACCTGAACAGTTTTACTGTGTATTGACTGTAATTTCTTCAACAGGGTTACTGAGGCATTGAAATAAACCTCTTGCCCGTAAATAAGCTTCGATCGAACTAAGCTAGTAGCTGAATGTTATATGTGCATTGATTATTTTAGTAGATGTAGCCTTTGTCTTGCATCACTTATCAGTTTCTCAGAGTACAACCGCCAGTTTAATTTACAGCTTAAGGTCAAACCCAGAAATGTTACATTTCCTGAATATTCTGATATTGTCTCATTTAACATTAGCTGAGGCAAATATTTAGGATTTTTCCTGGTAATAAAAAAAAACAAACTGTGTTTTTTCTCCAGACAATGAAAACCCGTTTTCAGTCATATTTGTTGATTTTATCTATTTCCAGCTGATATATTTAGCATAATTTATTGTTCTCTTTTTTGTGTGTGCTTTCTAATACTGCTAACAAACCAAATAGCTGGATCATCAGCATGTTGCACAAAATGTATATTATTGAATATTATATTGGGAAGATCATGAATTAGTATAGTGAATAAGATAGGTGCTATAACGGAACCTTGTGGAATTCTTATGTTAAAATGTCTTTAAAAGAAGAATAGACTTTGCCTGTTTTTGTGCAGATAGATCTTCCACTTAAGAAACATTTATATACATGAACTGATATAATAAACCACTTATTCCAATGTTCTTTAACATGTAAAGTAGATGTGCATGCCAAACACTGTCGTATGCTTTTTTTATGTCGAAAAAAGTAGCTAATGTGCTTTTTTGTTGCGCAAATTGTTTTTTCAATGTGGGTTGTAATCTTTTCAAGATGATCTGTAGTGCACCGTAGTTACCGTTGAGTACACAAAGTTTCAACACCGTCTCTCTGAAGTTTACTTTCATATCACTCTGGCATCTGACAGCTTCTTCTAATTCAATCTTTTTACAGAGCGTTTCGATGATTGTTGTTCAGTTTTTGAGTGAACTCTCATTTGTGTTGTCTGTCAGAGCACCCTGATCGTCTATTATTTCATTGGCATCCTTCTCTTGATCGTCTTTCCAACCTTGACACGCCCGCTTCAGCTCATCGTAATGTAGATTTTCTTGTTGTACACGTTTTTGTTGACCTGTATTTGTGGACTTACCTTGCTTCCCATGCAGTGAGATCTTGTATGCCTTGTCATAGTCATGCTTCTTACAAAATATAACAGGAGACAAATCTGTTGACTTCTAAACTCTATCTGCCGTTTTGTTTTTCCCGCAGTCTGTAGTCCACAGACAAATCGGTTAACTTCTGGTGCTAGTGCTGAGCCTCTTTAAAGGGAGGATCGGGGATCTGTTCAACCCTGCTGGAGGTATGCTCTCCCCAGCGTCTTGCCCAACTGGCCGTGCTCCGTGTCTGCTGGAGGCTTCTGAGGCCCCCACAGTGGTACTGAAGACTGCCGGCCATGCTCAGTGTCTTCTGAGGCCCCCACAGTGGTACTGAAGACTGCCGGCCACTGAGGCCCCCACAGTGGTACTGAAGACTGCCGGCCATGCTCAGTGTCTTCTGAGGCCCCCACAGTGGTACTGAAGACTGCCGGCCACTGAGGCCCCCACAGTGGTACTGAAGACTGCCGGCCATGCTCAGTGTCTTCTGAGGCCCCCACAGTGGTACTGAAGACTTGCATGCAATTTTGTGTTTGTGTGAGCAAACTATCGCCGAGTGTGAAGCTTAGCATTGTTAACGATGAAACTGCTTCAGTTTGAGGAGCTGTCGGTGTATGAGTTCAGATGCTTTGTGGACCTGCATCATCAGAAAAGATGAACAGCAGTCTAACAGTCTCCAGTGGGGTGTGCACTGCCTAGGTAGACAATGAAGCAAACACATAGCCAACAAGAATTCTGGTGTCTCACAGATGGGTTTGAGCCCATTACTGGATGCTTCGCTAAGAGTGGTGCTGAAATTTCCTGGCCAGTGTTCATTGCATCTTTATCTCTGTGGTCTGATGCCAGGATCCAGTGTTCTGAAAACAGGGCGTTCACCGCCATTGTTAGCTGTCACCAGACTCTCGGATTAGAATGCAACAGATTTGTCAGACTTTTCAAATTGTAATGCCTTTGTACAAAATCAAATATCACCAAAAACAGAATGATGTGCCAAGCTCCTCCTTCACCTGTAACTTGGTATCGGCTCAGCTTGTAAGATAGTTTGATGGTCCCAAGCTTTGATGTGTGCTGTTTGTGATAGAATGAGCTTGCTGTCAGTGTGAATGTTTGTGGTTAGAAGGAGCTTGCTGTCAGTGTGAATGTTTGTGGTTAGAAGGAGCTTGCTGTCAGTGTGAATGTTTGTGGTTAGAAGGAGCTTGCTGTCAGTGTGAATGTTTGTGGTTAGAAGGAGCATGCTGTCATTGTGAATGTTTGTGGTTAGGAGCATGCTGTCAGTGTGAATGTTTGTGGTTAGGAGCTTGCTGTCAATGTGAATGCTTGTGGTTAGAAGGAGCTTGCTGTCAATGTGAATGTTTGTGGTTAGAAGGAGCGTGCTGTCAGTGTGAATGTTTGTGGTTAGAAGGAGCATGCTGTCAGTGTGAATGTTTGTGGTTAGAAGGAGCTTGCTGTCAATGTAAATGTTTGTGGTTAAAAGGAGTGTGCTGTCAATGTGAATGTTTGTGGTTAGGAACTTGCTGTCAATGTGAATGTTTGTGGTTAGAAGGAGCTTGCTGTCAATGTGAATGCTTGTGGTTAGGAGCTTGCTGTCAATGTAAATGTTTGGTTAGAAGGAGCTTGCTGTCAGTGTGAATGTTTGTGGTTAGAAGGAGCTTGCTGTCAGTGTGAATGTTTGTGGTTAGAAGGAGCTTGCTGTCAGTGTGAATGTTTGTGGCAGGTTACTGAGGCAGATGTGGAATGGCCTGTACCCGAGTATCCAGCGCAGGCTCCAGCTTTGCGTAGATAAAATCCATCAGTGGGCGACTGACAACGGTTTCACCTTTTCTCCAACAAAGACGCAGTGTATTCACTTCCATAATTTCCGTCAGTTTTTTCCAGACCCTGAACTTCATGTAGGGAAATCTCCCATTCCAGCTGTTAAAGAGGCCAAATTTCTGGGAGTCATTTTTGACCAAAAACTTAACTTTCTCAGCCACATCAAAAACCTCAAAACTTCTTGCCAGAAAGCTCTGAATATTCTGCGGGTCGTAGCGCACACTGACTGGGGCGCTGATAAGAAAACTTTGCTGCACCTCTACAGAGCCTTGGTCCGTTCCAAACTGGACTACGGTTGTGCTGTCTACGGCTCCGCAAGACCCTCTTACCTCAAACTCTTGGACCCTATCCACCATCAAGGGCTTCGTCTCTGTCTTGGAGCGTTCCGCACCACCCCTGTGTACAGCCTGTACGCAGAGGCGGGCGAACCTTCATTGTCCAACCGCAGGCTGAAACTGTCTTTAAATTATTATATCCGACTGTTCTCAGAACCGCAGAATCCTGCCTATGACTGTGTCTTTGACCCTCCATTCCAAAGTAAGTTTGAAAACAACCCTAAATGTATTCCGCCGTTTGGTCTTCGTATGCAGCCTCACGTGCGGAATGCAGGTCTAAACCTGGGAGTAGTTTCCGATTTTTCCAAGTTTCCGGATCAACCTCCGTGGACCTTTTTCACACCAGAGATTCGTTTCGATCTTGCAGCTTTTCGCAAAGAGTCTACCAGCTCTCTGGCGTACAAGGCATTGTATGCTGACCTCTGTTCGAAATTCCCATCCTATCAAAAAGTTTTCACTGACGGTTCCAAGTCTGAGGATGGAGTGGCCTGTGCAGCCTACTGCCCTGGGGCTCCTTCTCAGATACTGTTGGAACATATCCATTCCGATGCTTCTGTCTATTCTGCTGAACTTACTGCTCTGGTACTGGCTTTGAAGATAATCTCACATTCTTCAAAGAGGGACTTTCTGGTTCTGTCGGATTCGCTGTCAGCTTTGGAAGCCATAGCTGGCCGCAACCTTCAGCATCCAGAACTTTTGCATTTCTTTGAACTTTTTAGCAAGTTGAAAGCGGACGATTACAACATTACTCTTGTTTGGGTTCCTGGTCATGTTGGCATCGGCGGGAACGAAATGGTTGATCGTTTAGCCAAGAACGCCACAAGAGAGAAACTGTCCAACATTTATATCCCCTGTTCAGATGTGAAACCCAAAATTAACGATTATGTGAGAGACCTCTGGCAGGAGGATTGGAACACACAGACGAGTAACAAACTCTTTCAGATCCGTCCAAACCTTAAGGACTTCCTCCCATCCACGTCGGGAGGTCGTAAAGAGGAAACGGTTCTGTGCCGGCTGCACACCGGCCATTCGTATTTTACCCATGCTTACCTTTTAAAGAGTGAAGAAGCTCCGTGGTGCATTCCATGTCATGCGCCACTCACAATGAAACATGTTCTTTTAGAGTGTTGGGACTTGCACGATGTGAGACACAAACATTTTACAGCGGAGTCCATGAAGATCCTGTTCAGGGATGTCCCGCCTGATGTGATCCTTGAGTTTTTGAGAGAGATTAACATTTTTCATCTGATTTAAGATTTTACGGAAGAAAGATTTTTAACAAAGTTTCTGGTGCGTTTGTAGACGATGTCATTTAATGAGATGTATGAAAGTGGTTTTTTTTATTTTTTTTATATGACTGGTGAGTTGATTTTAACGTGGTGACAGCCCTGATATGGCCCTTTGCGGTCGGCTGGGCTATAAGCAACATTATCTTATCTTATCTAGATGTGGAATGCTGTGTGTGCAGCAGTCATGTGGGGAAAGAAGCAGTCATGTGTGGAAAGAAGCAGTCATGTGGGGAAAGAAGCAGTCATGTGGGGAAAGAAGCGGAGCATGAGTGGTACAGGCAGCATCAAGCATGAACAGCAGGTGTGTATGAGGAGGGAAGTGGGGGGTAAGTCAGCCATGGTCAGTGTATGAGGAGGGAAGTGGGGGGTCGGTCAGCCATGGTCAGTGTGTGAGTAGGGAAGTGGGGGGTCAGTCATGGTCAGTGTGTGAGGAGGGAAGTGGGGGTCAGTCAGCCTTGGTCAGTGTGTGAGGAGGGAAGCGGGCGGTCAGTCAGCCATGGTCAGTGTGTGAGGAGGGAAGTGGGGGGTCAGTCAGCCATGGTCAGTGTGTGAGGAGGGAAGTGGGGGGTCAGTCAGCCATGGTCAGTGTGTGAGGAGGGAAGTGGGGGTCAGCCATGGTCAGTGTGTGAGGAGGGAAGTGGGGGGTCAGTCAGCCATGGTCAGTGTGTGTGAGGAGGGAAGTGGGGGGTCAGTCAGCCATGGTCAGTGTGTGATGAGGAAAGTGGGGGGTCAGTCAGCCATGGTCAGTGTGTGAGGAGGGAAGTGTGGGGTCAGCCAGCCGTGGTCAGTGTGTGAGGAGGGAACTGAAGGGTCAGCCATGGTCATTGTGTGAGGAGGGAAGTTGGGGGTCAGCCATGGTCAGTGTGTGTGAGGAGGGAAGTGGGGGGTCAGTCAGCCATGGTCAGTGTGTGAGGAGGGAAGTGGGGGGTCAGTCAGCCTTGGTCAGTGTGTGAGGAGGGAAGTGGGGGGTCAGTCAGCCATGGTCAGTGTGTGAGGAGGGAAGTGGGGGGTCAGTCAGCCTTGGTCAGTGTCACTGTGTGTGAGGAGGGAAGTGGGGGGTCAGTCAGCCTTGGTCAGTGTGTGAGGAGGGAAGTGGGGGGTTAGTCAGCCTTGGTCAGTGTGTGAGGAGGGAAGTGGGGGGTCAGTCAGCCATGGTCAGTGTGTGAGGATGGAAGTGGGGGGTCAGTCAGCCATGGTCAGTGTGTGAGGAGGGAAGTGGGGGTCAGCCATGGTCAGTGTGTGAGGAGGGAAGTGGGGGGTCAGCCATGGTCAGTGTGTGAGGAGGGAAGTGGGGGGTCAGTCAGCCATGGTCAGTGTGTGAGGAGGGAAGTGGGGGTCAGCCATGGTCAGTGTGTGAGGAGCGAAGTGGGGGTCAGCCATGGTCAGTGTGTGAGGAGGGAAGTGGGGGTCAGCCAGCCATGGTCAGTGTGTGAGGAGGGAAGTGGGGGGTCAGCCATGGTCAGTGTGTGAGGAGGGAAGTGGGGGGTCAGTCAGCCATGGTCAGTGTGTGAGGAGGGAAGTGGGGGGTCAGCCAGCCTTGGTCAGTGTGTGAGGAGGGAAGTGGGGGTCAGCCATGGTCAGTGTGTGATGAGCGAAGTGGGGGGTCAGCCATGGTCAGTGTGAGGAGGGAAGTGGGGGGTCAGTCAGCCATGGTCAGTGTGTGAGGAGGGAAGTGGGGGTCAGCCTTGGTCAGTGTGTGAGGAGGGAAGTGGGGGGTCAGCCAGCCTTGGTCAGTGTGTGAGGAGGGAAGTGGGGGTCAGCCATGGTCAGTGTGTGATGAGGGAAGTGGGGGGTCAGCCATGGTCAGTGTGTGAGGAGGGAAGTGGGGGGTCAGCCATCGTCAGTGTGTGAGGAGGGAAGTGGGGGGTCAGCCAGCCTTGGTCAGTGTGTGAGGAGGGAAGTGGGGGGTCAGCCTTGGTCAGTGTGTGAGGAGGGAAGTGGGGGGTCAGCCTTGGTCAGTGTGTGAGGAGGGAAGTGGGGGGTCAGCCAGCCTTGGTCAGTGTGTGAGGAGGGAAGTGGGGGGTCAGCCTTGGTCAGTGTGTGAGGAGGGAAGTGGGGGGTCAGTCAGCCATGGTCAGTGTGTGAGGAGGGAAGTGGGGGGTCAGTCAGCCATGGTCAGTGTGTGAGGAGGGAAGTGGGGGGTCAGTCAGCCATGGTCAGTGTGTGAGGAGGGAAGTGGGGGGTCAGCCATGGTCAGTGTCACTGTATAAGACAGTAGACAGGGATATATGTATTAATATATCCCCCGTTATACCCACCCTTTCCCCTTTTACTAAGTATGAACGCCACACAACAAACACACACAAAAGAAAATACAGTGCACAAACAGAAGGCTTTATTTGCATTCACACACGCACTCTCACCCACAGAATGGCAGATGAAACACCAATACCTTTATATATCCGACACATAGGCAGTTTTCCCCACACATACACACAACAACAAAACAAAAAAAAAAAAAAAACCCCAAAAGAATCCAACAATACTATCAATACTCGACCATCAACACATGGCCCTTATGCATACCCGTGCACGCATGTGCTGCACGTTTACATATAACAACCCTTCCCTCAGGAGGCACAAATACACACCTCAGCCCACCAAAGACTAATACCCGAAGGAACAAGGGTGACTCATCACATCCCCTGGTAACCCCAGGCTGAAATACCAAACAAGGTTGATACCTCATAAACCTGAGATGCCCACGCGATGTCTCTTTTCTTTCAAATGTATTCTTATACTAATTTTTATGTGTCGGTGTCAAACCATCGGGACACCAAAGCTCAACCCCCAAATATTCAACACAATTGTTCAGGTAACCCGCACCCAATGTCATATTTTCAATACTTCATCCGAAGTCCCTGGCGGGTACTTGACACAGGCAAAAAAAAACTTCTTCCAAAAAAAAAACAAAACCACACACAAAAAAAAAAAACAAACAACGGCAACACAGCGTTTCCCGAATATGGTTATGGAAACGTCGGTCTGCTTGACGGCGCTCACACTAATGCACCGTCAAAACACAAAACCTTCACTGAAGCGCTTGATACGAAACAGGAGAGGAACGTTGTGACACGTCGAAGAACGCGGTTCCCTCCCTACGGGCACCAACCACACCCGCGAGTCACACGCTGATGGAATACTGCGGTGGGCCCTCAAGACGCTTGCCACCCTGAAGAGACAGTTGAAGTCAGAGGAACTGCCACACCCTCGGACTGTGGAAGGGAGATGACGTCCCGACCGGAACGCATCCTGCCGGCTCCGGGTGCGTCCCCACTCCGGCAGAGAAGTGGGCAGGGATGACAGTGGGGATGGCGGTGCCAACTCCCACCACCTGAGAGGCCGACCCTCACGGATTTGCCGTGTAGGGGAGGTATACAAAACTCGCCGGAACCCTGTGCAAAAGGAAATGTCTTACTACCACAGAAGAATACAGTTATACTTATTTGTTGCTTCACTAAAGTAAATGGTTCTCGGTGTTTACATGTCACAACCCAAAGTGTGACAGCTAATTGGAACTTTAAATCATGACTTATACAACCAGCCACCTGACATCAAGATTCTCTCACACCAGAAATGTTCCATTACACATTTAAACCAATTTCATTGACTTTCCACTTCCATCAACAGCCACAACATAATTATAACCATTCCTTCATAAAAGTGATTACACTATCTGAATTACATGCCCACGACTTCATTTCCCATCGAGGTCTCCAGACAATGATTCAATAAGATTATAAATCATATTCACTGCAACGAACAAACGAACAATCCGACCGTTAGTGACGACAGTACCGGTCACAATTCAGGATCGATTACTCAGTAACATGCTTAATAGATTCAAACACATTTCAAGCAAAACCAAAATAATTGAACCCGTATATCCAAATTCTTAGCAGGCACAATCATAATCTACAAATGTCATCGGAAATTATCAAGCGCTGGGGCAATCACCAATTACATAATCTCGACAAGGATTTCCGAGCGCTGCTATACATTGTCTACCGACACCACAATGCTGCGGAAAACATCTTTGAATACTAGTGCACCCCAGTCGACTAAAACAACCATATACATATATACACACCAAATGTAGGCTTCTGAAACACAATTCCTAAATATCTTAAACACCTTTTATTATTATCATCTGCTATTTTTTCTCTTCTATTTCTAAATCGTAATAGCCTATACCAAGTAATCTAACTAATACTACTATTGTATTTAACACAATCATGAGTTCACCTGTAAATCTTTAATAATAATTGAAAAAAAAACAACAACTCTTTTATTAATATAACTATCCCTAATTTTCCTTTCCGCCCATCCAACCCGGTTTAATTCCAAGCGCAAACGCCAAAGTGAACTTCCACAAGACGTGTCTATCCGAGGTACCACCCCCGTCACCTATCAATAAACCTCACACACGCCCAGACACATCACAAGCAGTCTGCCCTCCGTACCTAGCACGCACCGCGTGACAGTCTCCTCTTTTTATATTAAAAGTTCCCGTCCTCCGATACCAACGTACACTCTCAGAAAATAACCAATCTTTATCAAACTTAAAACCGATATTCTTGTACACCAGCGACCACTACCAAGTACAACATATTATGTCTTAGCGCATCAATACCGCTGTAACACATCCACCTATCTATCAGAGTAGAACCGGAATGCACATTACTTCATTCCATATGTACGGTTTTTCCTCGACCTTAAGTTCAAGTCATATCTCTTTTCTTCTCTTCAAACTTCCGCACATTTAAATCTCCTCCTCTTAGCCAAATTCACATAAAAAGAATCTTTGCGAATAAAAATCAAATTAAAAAGGAAATCCTCCCGTTCCGGGAACTGAAACACAAAAGTGATGAAACCATGATATCTACAAACAACCAACTACACAGCTCTCCAGACTTTCGCTACTTTACCC
Organism: Conus ventricosus; assembly: GCA_018398815.1. Taxonomy (NCBI): domain Eukaryota; kingdom Metazoa; phylum Mollusca; class Gastropoda; order Neogastropoda; family Conidae; genus Conus; species Conus ventricosus. The sequence goes on along the minus strand of CM031625.1, from coordinate 4,060,701 downwards.
GCTCACCTTAGACAACAACAGGAACGACACACAAGGACGACCCTCAGTCGCCGGGACACTGCCAGACAGCCAACGCCCTGGTACGTGCAGAACCCGTCGCTGAACACCAAACACCGACAGTCAAGACGCGGACGACACACTGGACGACACCCTCAGTCGCCGGGACACTGCCAGACAGCCAACGCCCTGGTACGTGCAGAACCCGTCGCTGAACACCGAAACATCGACAGTCTTCAACCTGGTAGCCAAACCTTCAAAGTCGGTCGAGGGCATACCACCAACCCCTGCCCCAACGGCAGGAACAACCTGAGCACGAGGCCAACCCAACCTTCGCGGATACCGCCTCAGTTCGTACAACTTGCAGACACACCACGACACTCCGAGTTCACCTCGGAACTCACAAGACAGCACTCACATTCACGGAATTCCCCATACACATCGAAGAACTCCAGTTTCACGAGCGTTTGTTTACACACGTAAACCTCACTATTCCGACGAGCTTGACACTCTCCTCCCTCCCCCCTCCAAAGAGTTAACAGTAAGCAAATTCCCGGCAGGATTCACGCACTTCACGGTCACTGCCACCTGGCACTGGACGGGTCACACTCCACAATTGTCACCGAGGCGACCTGTGTCAGTTCGTGCGTGACAATACCCTTCCCCCAGATTTAAAGTATACCTTTAAATAAAACCTGAAGGAACGCACGAACAAGTCCTTAGTGTTACAGCATTTGAAAAATGATAAATCCTCTCTTCCTCTTACTGTTTTAAACTCTCGGCACAGAACCCTTACTCCATACGACTCAAGAAATCTGCAACCACATTCTCACGTCCTGGAATTGCCTCCACTACAAACTGGAAGGGTTGTAGTAACAACGCCCATCGGGTGATCCGACCACTGGGCGACTTGACCCTCTCCAAATACTGAAGTGGAGAATGGTCCGTCTGTAGAGTGAATTCCACCCCATAAAGGTAGGGTTCAAACTTCTGAACCGCCCATACCAGAGCCAAACATTCCTTTTCCACGATGGAATAGTTGCGTTCAGCTGGATTGAGCTTTTTGCTGGCGCACACTACAGGATGGACTCCGTCGTCGTGTTCCTGACACAGCACAGCTCCTATGCCCACTTCAGAGGCATCGGTCTTTAGAATGAACCGACGTTCCGGAACTGGTAAATGGCATACAGGCGGCGTGCAGAAACAATCCTTCATCTTCTGGAACGCCACCTCACACTCCGGATTCCACACCACGATGCGAGGCTGATTTCCTTTGGTCAGGTCAGTGAGTGGCAACGCTATTTCAGAAAACCTTGGGATGAATCGTCGGTAGAACCCTACCAAACCCAGGAAACTGCGTACCTGCTTCTTCGTAGCTGGGCGCGTAGCTGACTGAATGCGCTCCATTTTGTCTTCTCAGGCCTGATTACTCCTCTTCCAATCCTATACCCCAGGTAGGACACCTCAGTTTTTCCCAGCTCACATTTGGAGGGCCTGGCGGTAAGACCACACTCTCGAATGCGATCCAGAACTGCTCGCAATACAGACAAATGTCCTTCAGTGTCAACGGTTGACACCAACACATCGTCGATGAAGTTATCCACATCGTCTGTCTCCAGTGGCTGAAGCAACTTTCTCATCATCCGGGTAAACACTGCTCCCGAAGTACACAGCCCGAAAGGCATCTTAACCCACTGATAATGACCCTGTGGTGTCGAGAACGCTGTCTTGGGACGGTCGTCTTCGTCAACGGGTATCTGCCAGTATCCTTTTGCTAGGTCAAGCTTACTGAAAACCCGTCGCTCTCCCAGCTTTGCGAATAAGTACTCTATTTCTGGCATCGGCTCTGCGTCAAACTCAACTATTTTGTTCAATCGACGGAAGTCCACACAGAACCGAATCTTGCCATCTTTCTTTTTCACCAGCACTATTGGTGAGCAGTATGGAGATACCGACTTCTCAATGACTTCCATTTCTCAACATCATCTCCACTTCATCACGAACACAGTCGCTTTGGGGAATATGGAACTGGATACGGTCTCGACCGTACTGGAACACCCGAAGTCAGCTTGATTTTGCATGCCTCCAACGTGGTAGACCCTGGCAAGTCTGTGAAGACATCCTGGAACTCGCCGACCAACTGCTGCAGCTGTTCCCTGAAATGACCGTCTTCAGCACCAATCACTACATCCTCTGCGGATTCCGACGCAGCCAGTGGTACTACTGGAACTTCTTTCCCAATGGTGGGCACCGCCTCACAAAGCTCTTCGTCCTGAATCACTACTGTCGCCACTGCTGTTGGGCTCGATTCGTCCTCCCTCTCCACAAACGATCTCAACAGGTTGGCATGGTAGAGCTTCTCCGACCTCGAACTCGTATCTTGTAATCGGCCTCTCCCCACCCTGGCAACTACTGGAAACGGTCCTTGCCAAGCCAGTTCCAACTTGTTGTGCTTGACCGTTCGTAACACCAGCACCCTGGTCCCTGGTTGGAGTGTGCGAGGACGGGCTCTGACATCAAAATGGCGTTTATAGGTTCTTGCTGCTTTCCCTAGATTTTCCTGGGCTATGCTGCAAGTCTCGGCGATTCTGTTCCTCAAGTCGAACACATATTCACCAGCCGTCTGGACGTCCATGGTCTCTGGCTTGGTCAAAGATCACGCAGCACCTTCATTGGTCCTCTTACCCTGCGTCCGTATAACAACTCGAATGGAGAAAAGCCGGTGCTTTGTTGGGGAACCTCCCTATACGCGAATAACAGTGCAGGCACCCAACGATCCCATTCTTCAGGCTTTTCTTGAGTCAGTCTGCGGAGCATCTTCTTCAAGGTACCATTGAAGCGCTCGACTAATCCATTGCATTGCGCATGGTATGGAGTAGTGCGCAGACCCTTGATGGACAATAACCCGAACACCTGGCTCATCTGTTACTCGTAAACTGAGTACCTCGGTCTGTAAGAACCGATGCGGGAATTCCTGTCCGAGACCACATGGCAAACAGTGCCTCAGCAAACTGACTCAGTGGTTACTGTGCGAAGTGGGTAGCCTCTGGATACCTCGTGGCGAAGTCCACCTGTACCAGTATATACCTGCACCCTGTTGCAGACATGGGTGCAATCGGTCCCACTATATCTACGCCTACCCTGTCAAATGGTTCTTGCATAAGAGGCATCTTGACAAGAGGTACCGGTCTGACTCGTCCTTTATCCACGGTACGCTGGCACTTCACACACGACTTCACATACCTGCCTATGTCACTGCACATTCCAGGCCAATAGAAGTGTGGGAATATTCTCTCCTTTGTCTTGTTTCCCCCCAAGTGTCCAGCCATAGGAATATCGTGTCCGAGAGTTAATACGGTCTTCCTTAGGGACTTCGGCACACAAACCTGGGTTGTTGTTCCGCTCTCACTCTCGTACTTACGTACAAGAACTCGGTCTTTCCGCGTAAAGGAGACCCTATTTCCATGGGGATGGAACACTAACTTTTCCTCTGCAGCCCTTCTGGCACGTGCAAGGCTATCATCCTGTTCCTGCCCACGAATCAGCTCGTCTTTCGATACAGCCATCACTTGCTCCTTTAAGGATAAAGGTTGAGCAGGCCTGTCCTGGGCTCTGACCTGAGCCCGAGTCAACACAGCGACCTGAGGCTGTATCTGATTGCTGTCATTATCCGATGAGTTTGTCTCCCTGATGGGGTATACTGGGACTCTCTCAGGATGGTACTCTCCCTCACGGCATATGTAATTCCCTACCAGCACTTCCTCAACTGGATCCTCCATCACCAGAGCCTCAACCTTCCCCTCAAAGTACGGCGTGTCCATGTACACACAGCCACGGGTAGTGTGCTACGACACCTGGATTCAGCCAATACAACCGTCTGAGTCCTCCCTGTATATGCATCACTTGGTACCAGCCTCGCCGCGACCACGGTCTGCGATGCTCCTGTATCTCTGATACTACTTGCCCATGTCTCTCCGACCCTCACCCTACACCTCGGATTGAAAGGTTTCCTGGAGCATGGTACACACAGCGTAGGGGTAGCTTCCGAGTATACTGGCTCTCCAAGACATGACACATATTGGATAGCTACACTCTCAAGATTCGGACAATTACGCTGGATGTGGCCTGGTCGCTTGCATGCATAACAAAATCACCCCTGCCTAGGTGCCCTTTTGGGTGCAGCACTGATCGCTGGCTGAGCCCCTCTAAATTTACTCTCTCCCGCTGTCCCCTGGTCCCTTTCGCTGGAATTGCCTTGATTTTTACCCCTAGGTGCTTTGGTTTGACCTCGTGAGCGTCACCTATTACAGATGGGCCTCTTTTGCTCTTCGCCCTATCCGTCGTGCTTCTGCTATCCGAGTTGCTTCCAAGGCCACTGCTTCAGCATTCTTAGGACACGCTCGATGCACTTCCGTGACAAAGTCAGGAGTAAAGTTCCATACTTCTGTTCCTCGAAAATGAGATCTTTCAGGTCCTCAGCTTTGGTTTCGTCTTTCCCGGCTGTAGCACACCACAGACTGAAACAAGACTTTAGCCGGTCTAAAAACTGCTGAAACGTTTCTCCTACTTCCTTCTTCATTCCCTGAACTTCTTCCGGTATGCCTCGGCGTCTAAACGGAAATATCTAGAAGCGCTTTCTTCACTTGGTCGAAACTCGCGAGGTCAACGGCATTCAGTCGCAGAATAGCATCTCTCGTCTTCCCTCTCAAAAGAGCTATTAGTCTAGAGGACCATGAGGTTTTTTTCCAGCGGCACAACGTGGCAACCTGCTCGAAATGAGCTAAATACATATCCACATCATCAGCATCTGCTAAAGGATCAATTGCCACATGGCTTGTCGCTTCCTCTTCAGCCCTCTCTCTCGCCTCCTTCAACTCTTGCTCTTTCAGTCTCAACTTTTCCTGTTTCAAGGACACGATCTCACTCGCCCGACGCTGCTTGAGATCCAGCTCTAACTTCCTTAACTCTACGTCATCCTGGTCGACTTTCCTCCTAGCATCCGCGTCCTCTTGTCGGGTGGCCATCTCTTGGACCTCTCTCGTCTTCTGGAAAGCAACCTCATCCTCTTTCTTTTGCTTCTCTGCCAAAAGGATAGCCAACCTGGCAGCAGCCTCCTCTTCCTCTCTCCTAGTAGCGGCTTCCTCTCTCCTAAGCCTGGCCGCAGCTTCCTCTTCTTCTCTCCTAAGCTTGGCAGCAGCTTCCTCTTCTTCTCTCCTAAGCCTGGCAGCAGCTTCCTCTCTCCTGGCAGCAGCTTCCTCTTCCTCTCTCCTAAGCTTGGCAGCAGCTTCCTCTTCCTCTCTCCTAAGCTTGGCAGCAGCTTCCTCTTCCTCTCTCCTTAGCCTGGCTGCTAACCCGGCTAACTCTTCCTGCTCCTTCCTCTCCTTCCATGACATTTCTCGAGCCACCTGTGCCCTCCTAACGATAGCGTCCTCCTTTCTCTCCGCATCCTTTGCTACATTGTCAGCAATGAAACTGGGCCAATTCCACCTTACTCAACCCTAACTCTGTCCCTAGGCGTGAGTAGTACTGAACAGCAGGACTGCAGGCGACACAAACTTAGCAGCACCCCCCGGAGACTCTCCCAACCCAGGCTTACCAGCCGCAAAGGTACGGGACATGGAGTATCCCCTGGCTGCTTCACAGGAGTTGAAACATCCCCTTTCTCCTTGACAGACTCAACAGGACTTACGGTACTTTGAGACCTAAGCTTGCGATCGGTTCCAGACGCCATTACCACAGACTATCAAGTCTCTACCCATGGAAACCAAAATTTTTTTTTTCTTTACCTTCAGAACCTCCCACAAGAGAACATTCACTCTCTCAACCGTTAAAGCGAATATCTTGATCGTCCACAGGCTGAATAAATACAATTAGTACTTGGCAACCAGTGTCTTTTCTCAACACCTGTCTCCCAACACCCTAGCACGGTTAACTACTAATCACCTTAATGACCAACATTTGAAAAACATTTCATTTCAACATTTCACGTCAAATATCACTGACCATCAATACATTCCAATACTCATAAACACATGTAATTGGAAAAGAAAGAGGAACACAAACACACCATTCATACCTCGGTTGCACCAACCCGAGACAACACAAGACAACGTTACCTGGCAGCTATGTTACTAGGATTGCCAAGTAACCGCGCTTCCTCCCTACTGACGGCGCGCTCCTCCAACCACCCACACGCTACAACTACTATTCCTATATTAAGCTCCTATCCCAACTAAACACACAACGGGTCCCTATATTTTTTTTTTTTTTTCCCCCAAGAAATTATGTCCTAAATAATCCTAATGTCTTACCCCGCATCTCCACCATATTGTCACTGTATAAGACAGTAGACAGGGATATATGTATTAATATATCCCCCGTTATACCCACCCCTTTCCCCCTTTTACTAAGTATGAACGCCACACAACAAACACACACAAAAGAAAATACAGTGCACAAACAGAAGGCTTTATTTGCATTCCACACGCACTCTCACCCACAGAATGGCAGATGAAACACCAATACCTTTATATATCCGACACATAGGCAGTTTTCCCCACACATACACACACAACAAAAACAAAAAAAAAAAAAAAAAACCCAAAAGAATCCAACAATACTATCAATACTCGACCATCAACACATGGCCCCTTATGCATACCCGTGCACGCATGTGCTGCACGTTTACATATAACAACCCTTCCCTCAGGAGGCACAAATACACACACCTCAGCCCACCAAAGACTAATACCCGAAGGAACAAGGGTGACTCATCACATCCCCTGGTAACCCAGGCTGAAATACCAAACAAGGTTGATACCTCATAAACCTGAGATGCCCACGCGATGTCTCTTTTCTTTCAAATGTAATTCTTATACTAATTTTTATGTGTCGGTGTCAAACCATCGGACACCAAAGCTCAACCCCCAAATATTCAACACAATGTTCAGGTAACCCGCACCCAATGTCATATTTTCAATACTTCATCCGAAGTCCCTGGCGGGTACTTGACACAGGCAAAAAAAAACTTCTTCCAAAAAAAAAAACAAAACCACACACAAAAAAAAAACAAACAACGGCAACACAGCGTTTCCCGATATGGTTATGGAAACGTAGGTCTGCTTGACGGCGCTCACACTAATGCACCGTCAAAACACAAAACCTTCACTGAAGCGCTTGATACGAAACAGGAGAGGAACGTTGTGACACGTCGAAGAACGCGGTTCCCTCCCTACCGGGCACCAACCACACCCGCGAGTCACACGCTGATGGAATACTGCGGTGGGCCCTCAAGACGCTTGCCACCCTGAAGAGACAGTTGAAGTCAAGAGGAACTGCCACACCCTCGGACTGTGGAAGGGAGATGACGTCCCGACCGGAACGCATCCTGCCGGCTCCGGGTGCGTCCCCACTCCGGCAGAGAAGTGGGCAGGGATGACAGTGGGGATGGCGGTGCCAACTCCCACCACCTGAGAGGCCGACCCTCACGGATTTGCCGTGTAGGGGAGGTATACAAAACTCGCCGGAACCCTGTGCAAAAGGAAATGTCTTACTACCACAGAAGAATACAGTTATACTTATTTGTTGCTTCACTAAAGTAAATGGTTCTCGGTGTTTACATGTCACAACCCAAAGTGTGACAGCTAATTGGAACTTTAAATCATGACTTATACAACCTGCCACCTTGACATCAAGATTCTCTCACACCAGAAATGTTCCATTACACATTTAAACCAATTTCATTGACTTTCCACTTCCATCAACAGCCACAACATAATTATAACCATTCCTTCATAAAAGTGATTACACTATCTGAATTACATGCCCACGACTTCATTTCCCATCGAGGTCTCCAGACAATGATTCAATAAGATATATAAATCATATTCACTGCAACGAACAAACGAACAATCCGACCGTTAGTGACGACAGTACCGGTCACAATTCAGGATCGATTACTCAGTAACATGCTTAATAGATTCAAACACATTTCAAGCAAAACCAAAATAATTGAACCCGTTATCCAAATTCTTAGCAGGCACAATCATAATCCTACAAATGTCATCGGAAATTATCAAGCGCTGGGGCAATCACCAATTACATAATCTCGACAAGGATTTCCGAGCGCTGCTATACATTGTCTACCGACACCACAATGCTGCGGAAAAACATCTTTGAATACTAGTGCACCCCAGTCGACTAAAACAACCATATACATATATACACACCAAATGTAGGCTTCTGAAACACAATTCCTAAATATCTTAAACACCTTTTATTATTATCATCTGCTATTTTTTCTCTTCTATTTCTAATCGTAATAGCCTATACCAAGTAATCTAACTAATACTACTATTGTATTTAACACAATCATGAGTTCACCTGTAAATCTTTAATAATAATTGAAAAAAAAACAACAACTCTTTTATTAATATAACTATCCCTAATTTTCCTTTCCGCCCATCCAACCCGGTTTAATTCCAAGCGCAAACGCCAAAAGTGAACTTCCACAAGACGTGTCTATCCGAGGTACCACCACCCGTCACCTATCAATAAACCTCACACAACGCCAGACACATCACATGCAGTCTGCCCTCCGTACCTAGCACGCACCGCGTGACAGTCTCCTCTTTTTATATTAAAAGTTCCCGTCCTCCGATACCAACGTACACTCTCAGAAAATAACCAATCTTTATCAAACTTAAAACCGATATTCTTGTACACCAGCGACCACTACCAAGTACAACATATTATGTCTTAGCGCATCAATACCGCTGTAACACATCCACCTATCTATCAGAGTAGAACCGGAATGCACATTACTTCATTCCCATATGTACGGTTTTTCCTCGACCTTAAGTTCAAGTCATATCTCTTTTCTTCTCTTCAAACTTCCGCACATTTAAATCTCCTCCTCTTAGCCAAATTCACATAAAAAGAATCTTTGCGAATAAAAATCAAATTAAAAAGGAAATCCTCCCGTTCCGGGAACTGAAACACAAAAGTTGATGAAACCATGATATCTACAAACAACCAACTACACAGCTCTCCAGACTTTCCGCTACTTTACCCGCTCACCTTAGACAACAACAGGAACGACACACAATGGACGACACCCTCAGTCGCCGGGACAACTGCCAGACAGCCAACGCCCTGGTACGTGCAGAACCCGTCGCTGAACACCAAACACCGACAGTCAAGACGCGGACGACACACTGGACGACACCCTCAGTCGCCGGGACACTGCCAGACAGCCAACGCCCTGGTACGTGCAGAACCCGTCGCTGAACACCGAAACATCGACAGTCTTCAACTGGTAGCCAAACCTTCAAAAGTCGGTCGAGGGCATACCACCAACCCCTGCCCCAACGGCAGGAACAACCTGAGCACGAGGCCAACCCAACCTTCGCGGATACCGCCTCAGTTCGTACTAACTTGCAGACACACCACGACACTCCGAGTTCACCTCGGAAACTCACAAGACAGCACTCACATTCACGGAATTCCCATACACATCGAAGAACTCCAGTTTCACGAGCGTTTGTTTACACACGTAAACCTCACTATTCCGACGAGCTTGACACTCTCCTCCCCCCCCTCCAAGAGTTAACAGGTAAGCAAATTCCCGGCAGGATTCACGCACTTCACGGTCACTGCCACCTGGCACTGGACGGGTCACACTCCACAATTGTCACCGAGGCGACCTGTGTCAGTTCGTGCGTGACAGTCAGTGTGTGAGGAGGGAAGTGGGGGGTCAGTCAGCCATGGTCAGTGTGTGAGGAGGGAAGTGGGGGCCAGCCATGGTCAGTGTGTGAGGAGGGAAGTGGGGGGTCAGCCATGGTCAGTGTGTGAGGAGGGAAGTGGGGGGTCAGCCTTGGTCAGTGTGTGAGGAGGGAAGTGGGGGGTCAGCCTTGGTCAGTGTGTGAGGAGGGAAGTGGGGGGGGGGGGGTCAGCCATGGTCAGTGTGTGAGGAGGGAAGTGGGGGTCAGCCATGGTCAGTGTGTGAGGAGCGAAGTGGGGGGGTCAGTCAGCCTTGGTCAGTGTGCGAGGAGGGAAGTGGGGGGTCAGTCAGCCTTGGTCAGTGGTGAGGAGGGATGTGGGGGGTCAGTCAGCCTTGGTCAGTGTGTGAGGAGGAAGTGGGGGGTCAGTGTGTGTAGGAGGGAAGTGGGGGGTCAGCCTTGGTCAGTGTGTGAGGAGGGAAGTGGGGGGTCCAGCCATCCATGGTCGGTGTGTGAGGAGGGAAGTGGGGGGTCAGCCTTGGTCAGTGTGTGAGGAGGGAGTGGGGGGTCAGTCAGCCTTGGTCAGTGTGTGAGGAGGAAGTGGGGTCAGCCATGGTCAGTGTGTGATGAGGGAAGTGGGGGTCAGTCAGCCATGGTCGTGTGTGATGAGGGAAGTGGGGTCAGCCATGGTCAGTGTGTGATGAGGGAAGTGGGGGTCAGTCAGCCATGGTCGGTGTGTGAGGAGGGAAGTGGGGGTCAGCCATGGTCAGTGTGTGATGAGGGAAGTGTGTAGTCAGCCATGGTCGGTGAGGAGGGAAGTGGGGGTCAGCCATGGTCGGTGAGGAGGGAAGTGGGGGGTCAGCCATGGTCGGTGAGGAGGGAAGTGGGGGGTCAGCCATGGTCGGTGAGGAGGGAAGTGTGTGGTCAGCCATGGTCAGTGTATGAGGAGGGAAGTGTGTGGTCAGCCTTGGTCAGTGTATGAGGAGGGAAGTGTGTGGTCAGCCATGGTCAGTGTATGAGGAGGGAAGTGGGGGGTCAGCCTTGGTCAGTGTGTGAGGGGGGAAGTGGGGGGTCAGCCATGGTCAGTGGTGAGGAGGGAAGTGTGGGTCAGCCATGGTCAGTGTATGAGGAGGGAAGTGTGTGGTCAGCCTTGGTCAGTGTGTGAGGGGGGAAGTGGGGGGTCAGCCATGGTCAGTGTGAGGAGGGAAGTGGGGGGGTCAGTCAGCCATGGTCAGTGTGTGAGGAGGGAAGTGGGGGTCAGCCTTGGTCAGTGTGTGAGGAGGGAAGTGGGGGGTCAGCCATGGTCAGTGTGTGAGGAGGGAAGTGGGGTTCAGCCATGGTCAGTGTGTGAGGAGGGAAGTGGAGGGTCAGTCAGCCATGGTCAGTGTGTGAGGAGGGAAGTGGAGGTCAGTCAGCATCCCATGGTCAGTGTGTGAGGAGGGAAGTGTGTGGTCAGCCTTGGTCAGTGTGTGAGGAGGGAAGTGGGGGGTCAGCCATGGTCAGTGTGTGAGGAGGGAAGTGGGGGGTCAGCCATGGTCAGTGTGTGAGGAGGGAAGTGGGGGTCAGTCAGCCATGGTCAGTGTGTGAGGAGGGATGTGGGGGTCAGCCTTGGTCAGTGTGTGAGGAGGGAAGTGGGGGGGTCAGTCAGCCATGGTCAGTGTGTGAGAGAGATAAGTGGGTGGTCAGCCATGGTCAGTGTGTGAGGAGGGAAGTGGGGGGTCAGTCAGCCTTGGTCAGTGTGTGAGGAGGAAGTGGGGGTCAGTCAGCCTTGGTCAGTGTGTGAGGAGGGAAGTGGGGGTCAGTCAGCCATGGTCAGTGAGTAGGGGGAAGTGGGGGTCAATCAGCCATGGTCAGTGTGTGAGGAGGAAGGGGGGGGTCAGCCATGGTCAGTTGTGAGGAGGGAAGTGGGGGGTCAGTCAGCCATGGTCAGTGTGTGAGGAGGGAAGTGGGCGTCCAGCCCTTGGTCAGTGTGGGGAGGGAAAGTGGGGGGTTAGCCTTGGTCATGTGTGTTGAGTGGGGAAGTGGGGGGTTAGCCTTGGTCAGTGTGTGTGAGGGGGAAATGGGGGTCAGCCTTGGTCAGTGTGTGTGAGGAGGGAAGTGGGCGGTTAGCCTTGGTCAGTGTGTGTGAGGGGGAAATGGGGGTCAGCCTTGGTCAGTGTGTGTGGAGGAGGGAAGTGGGCGTCAGCCTTGGTCAGTGTGTGTGAGGAGGTAAGTGGGGGTTAGCCTTGGTCAGTGTGTGTGAGGGGGAAAATGGGGGTCAGCCTTGGTCAGTGTGTGTGAGGAGGAATTTGGGCGGTCAGCCTTGGTCAGTGTGTGTGAGGAGGGAAGTGTGGGGTCAGCCTTGGTCAGTGTGGTGAGAGGGAAGTGGGGGGTCAGTCAGCCATGGTCAGTGTTGAGGAGGGAAGTGGGGGTCAGTCAACCTTGGTCAGTGTGTGAGGAGGGAAGTGGGGGTCAGCCATGGTCAGTGTGTGAGGAGGGAAGTGGAGGTCAGTCCGCCATGGTCAGTGTGTGAGGAGGGAAGTGGGGGTCAGCCATGTCAATGATGTGAGGAGGGAAGTGGGGTCAGCCATGGTCAGTGTGTGAGGAGGGAAGTGGGGGGTCAGCCATGGTCAATGTGTGAGAGAGAAGTGGGGGGTCAGCCATGGTCAGTGTGTGAGGAGGGGGGGGGGGGGTCAGCCATGGTCAATGTGTGAGGAGGGAAGTGGGGGTCAGCCATGGTCAGTGTGTGAGGAGGGAAGTGGGGGGTCAGCCATGGTCAATGTGTGAGGAGGGAAGTGGGGGTCAGCCATGGTCAGTGTGTGAGGAGGGAAGTGGGGGGTCACCCAAATGGTCAGTGTGTGAGGAGGGAAGTGGGGGGGTCAGTCACCATGGTCAGTGTGTGTGAGGAGGAAGTGTGGGGTCAGTCAGCCATGGTCGTGTGTGAGGAGGGAAGTGGGGGTCAGCCATGGTCAGTGTGTGAGGAGGAAGTGTGGGGTCAGTCAGCCATGGTCAGTGTGTGAGGGGGGAAGTGTGGGGTCAGCCATGGTCAGTGGGGGGTCAGCCTTGGTCAGTGTGTGGGGAGGAGGAAGATGGGGGTCAGCCTTGTCAGTGTGTTAGGAGGGAAGTGTGGGGTCAGCCTTGGTCAGTGTGTGTGAGGAGGGAAGTGTGGGGTCAGTCAGCCATGGTCAGTGTGTGAGGAGGGAAGAATGGGGTCAGTCAGCCATGGTCAGTGTGTGAGGGGGGAAGGTGGGGGTCAGTCATGGTCAGTGTGTGAGGAGGGAAGTGGGTCAGTCATGGTCAGTGTGAGGAGGGAAGGGTGGGTCAGTCAGCCATGGTCAGTGTGTGAGGAGGGAAGTGGGGGTCAGTCACCATGGTCAGTGTGTGAGGAGGGAAGTGGGGGTCAGTCAGCCATGGTCATTTGTGTGAGGAGGGATGTGGGGGGTCCAGTCAGCCATGGTCAGTGTGTGAGGAGGGAAGGGGGGGGTCAGTCAGCCATGGTCAGTGTGTGAGGAGATAAGTGGGTGGTCAGCCAGGGTCAGTGTGTGAGGAGGAAGTGGGGGGTCAGTCAGCCTTGGTCAGTGTGTGAGGAGGGAAGTGGGGGTCAGTCAGCCATGGTCAGTGTGTGAGGAGGGAAGTGGGGGTCAGTCAGCCATGGTCAGTGTGTGAGGAGGGAAGTGGGTCAGTCAGCCATGGTCAGTGTGTGAGGAGGGAAGTGGGGGGCCAGCATGGCCATGTGTGAGGAGGGAAGTGGGGGGTCAGCCAGCCATGGTCAGTGTGTGAGGAGGGAAGTGGGGGGTCAGCCTTGGTCAGTTGTGAGGAGGGACGTGGGGGTCAGCCTTGGTCAGTGTGTGCGGAGGGACGTGGGGGTCAACCTTGGTCAGTGTATATGGCAAGGGAAGTGAATAGATATTGTTTATGGCAGGACGAGTCTTGATCAGTTTGACAGTGAGTAATGATTAATCATCAACACAACACATGCACTCGCATACACACACAAGCGCGCACACACACTTAC
>CM031625.1:4014329-4046891 GCA_018398815.1 Conus ventricosus | reverse complement strand
GGGGGTTGGGGGGGGGGGGGGGGGGGGGGGAGAGAGAGAGAGAGAGAGGAGAGAGAGAGAGAGAGAGAGAGAGAGAGAGAGAGAGAGAGAGAGAGAGAGAGAGAGAGAGAGAGAGAGAGTGAATGTCTTTTTAGCGTTTGAGGGTTTTTTTCTCTCCTGAAAATCGATTTAGACTGCAATTTTGTGTGTGTATGTGCGCGCGCGCTCACACACACCACACACACACACACACACCACACACACACACAAAACACTTATATGTGTGCATGAGCATGTGTATACACTCCTCTTTGTGCACTAGCACAGTGGAACAATCAGGGCACCAGCCGTAAGAAGAGCAGGAGACCTGTGGCATCTTCTCTGTCCAAGGGTACAGCCACACTGCCTGTCTGGAAACGAGATTAGAATTTAAACAAAGGACGCCCTCTGGGACAGATCCGTTTGGCAAACTTGGACCAGTTAGACCCAAACCACCCCTCTGCCATCCCGTTTCCCCCCCATCTCCTCTTCAACCCCTCTACACGCCAATTCTTCTCATGCTCCCCCTTCTTCCCCTCCACCCTCTGTTTATACCCTCAGCTGTCCTCCTCGCTGTTCCAGTCTGGTTTTTCTCTCTGCTCGCTTGAGTGGTTACTTCAACAAGGAAGTGGGCAGCATGGCTATGGCCGTTGGGTGGGTCAAAAGATCAGCTATTGAAGTTTTGCATCCTTTCATGCCAAACACAATGATTGGAGAGTAAAAAGTTGTCACATAACGTAGAACACTTAGAAGGCATTACTGTCTTTTCTGCACTGGGAAAAATTAGGAGAGTGGCACACAGGATCAACTTTTTAATCTCTAACCGTTGTGGACAACATCCATCATGACTGTATTGAAGACCAGGATATATATCCTGTGCTTTATACAGTGAATCACACGCTAAATAAAACGAAGCAGACTTGGCGTACTTCTGTGCGGAATTAGTTGGGCGGTAGAGTAGCCAGATGATAGAGAATCAAACAATCCATCAGCCTGCAATCACTGCTGTTATGCTTCCCTCTGGCAGCAATATCTGAGAGCTGCTCAACAGTAGTACACACACTCACAGCAAACACAGTGCTGTGCATAGTGAGTAGGAAAGTTGTAGACTCCACATGAACTACAAACAGTGCAGCAGATGTCGAATGCTGTCTCTAAGGAATGTGTGATTCCTTTGACTGGCTGTTAACATATGCACCATAGAGAACTGTAATATGCCGCTTCTAACTCACCTTTCACCCTCAAACCAGTTTTCGGGCGAAAGTGACCTAGAAGCGGCATATTACAGTTCTCTGACAAGTAAGACTTCAATAACCAAAATAACGATTATCTACAAACAGACATACTGTGTAGGGTTATCCGTTTTCAATACTAATTTACTAAACTTTTCAGATTTCAGTTTTTGTTTAATCCCGTGTTTTTCCTGGTCATTTTCAATAACATCATTTTCGCGCAAACATTCTTCAAATGAGTCTTGTGTCTTCATGTGAAATAACACTACAGTCTTTAACTGTTCTCTAAAGTCTTTTAAAACCGAGTTATATTTCTGGCAAAAAAATCCACACACTTATCCCAGCATGCCTTCCACTGATAAGCTAGTTTTGACAAAGTGTTTCTCTTTTTAACTATGTCTCTTTCTGCCGAACAGTCATCTATAATAAATAGTGTCTGCGTTCCTTCAAACAGTCTATAAAACATGTTCTAAACACCACTCAGTTTTTTTGCTAGGATTAACTAAATATATGTCATCATCTGTCCATATAAACCTTCTATCATGATATGCTTTGTTCCATTTAAGTGTTGGACAGAAAACCACAATATGATTAAAATTATAGCGATAAACTGTTTGTAATAGGTCAAGGACAAATATTGTTTTTCCACAACCAGTCTGTCCACAAACTCAATGAACAATGAGGGTTTTTGTCATAAAGTTTAACTGCTCCATAGTTTTATACTAGAATTTATCTAATCCAGTTATTGTTTTTATCATGCTCTCTCTGTCAAACTTGTTCAGTATAATAAAATCCTATAAGGTCTAAATGTGTAAGATTAATCCAATTCAGTTCTGTAAGATTGTTTCTATTTAGACTAATATTGATTTTGTTGCTTGTTGTTATGACCTTAATATCCTCACCATTGTTAAAAACGACGATGGTAACTTTAAGTTTTTCAACGTCTAAGTTTTGCCAGCTAATTAGAATTCCTTTTAAAAGGACGTCACTGACGCCCACAGCCCCATTCCTCGCCCTCATCTTTTAAGACAGAAATTTCAAATATCATTGTGAACGCATCATCTAATTTCATTGTGGAAAGAACTGTAATTTTGTAGAAGCGTCTTTTTAAACCGTTTCTCTTCTGTGGAGGATGTACTGTTTTTTCCCATACGGCCTTTAATGCTTCATTCGGTTACTTGATCTTCTCAGATAAAGTTTAAAAGGGGCGGGGGTGGAGGGACTGGAGTGGTCGGGAGGTTTGTGGGGATGAGGGGGGGGAGGGAGTGGGGGGGGGGGGGGGGGTTGGGAGGGATGCAAACTTTCGTCGGCTGTAATTCGATTTTGGGAGGGCCAAAACATGGCGTCGCTCCTTCAAAGACCAATTAGCAATCATCTGCACATTTTACGTGGCTGACAGGAGCTCCTGACCTTTCTAAGCCCCCCTCCCCATTCCACTCTGCCTCCACTGTGATCGTTATTCCTCGCCCAGGTTGCCCACACTCACAAACTCCTCACCTAACCCCCCTTCTTTTCCTTCCACTGGGATGGCTTTCAAGTTCCAATCAATCTCAGTACCTTGTTACGTGTCCGTTCTTTGCGTTCGGACCGTTAGCCATGTCAAAGCTTTGTGCGTGTGGATTGGATGGGTGTTGGGAATTCTTTGTGGCCTTTCTCCTCCTTTTCACTGACCTCAAACAATGCCGGCGTGTGATTGCATGGGTGACTACTGTGATGGGAAAACTGACTGAGATGCAGATAGGACTGAGACTCTTTCTCGTAGGATACGAATGATTACTTGCAACTATTATCTATACAATGTTGAAGAATGTGCCACCAGATAAAGGGCAACAAATGTGTCAGTAACGTGTGTCAGCTGTTAGTCACCTATGCAGAAGAAAAAGGGAATACAAATGTAGTCAGTTACGTGTGTCAGCCTGTTAGACTAGCTAAGGGGGGGGGGGGAAGAAAGGGAATAATATGTGTCAGTAACGGTCTGTGTCAGCCTGTTTGTCACAAGGCAGAAGAATAAGGGCAACAAATGTGTCTGTAACGTGGGTCAGCCTGTTAGTCACAAGGCTGAAGAAAAGTGGCAACAATGTTGTCTGTAACGTGTGTACGCCTGTTAGTCACAAGCAGAAGAATAAGGGGCAACAAATGTGTCAGTAACGTGTGTCTGCCTTGTTAGTTCACAAGGCAGAAAGAAAATGGCAACATAATGTGTCTGTAGTACGTGTGTCTGCCTGTTTGTCACAGGCAGAGTATAGGGCAAACAAATGGACAGTAAAACGTGTGTCAGCATGTTTAGTCACAAGGCCAGGAAGAAGAAGCGGCTACAAATGTGTCAGTAACGTGTGTCAGCCTGTTAGTCAAAAGGCAGAAGAAAAGGCTACAAATGTTGTCCAGTAACGTGTGTCAGCCTGTTAGTCACAAGGCAGAAGAAAAGGGCAACAAATGTGTCAGTAAACGTGTGTCAGCCTGTTTGTCACAAGGAAGAAGAATTGGGCACAAAGTCGTTCAGTTCGACTGTGTATTTCATGTTGTCACAAGGCAGAATGCAAAAGGGAAAATACAAATGTGTCTGTAACGTGTGTCAGCCCTGTTAGTCACAAGGCAGAAGAATAGGGCAACAAATGTGTCGTAACGTGTGTCAGCATGTTAGTCACAAGGCAGAAGGAAATAGGGCAACTATTGTGTCAGTAATAGTGTCTGTCTGCCTGTTAGTCAACTAGGCAGAAGTGAAAGGGCAACAAAATGTGTCAGTGACGTGTGTCGGGCCTGTTAGTCCACAAGGCAGAAGAAAAGGGCAACAAATGTGTCAGTATCCGTGTGTCAGCCTGTGTCACCTAAGGCAGAAGAATAAGGCATACATATGTGTCAGGAACTACTTTTTCCCCCCCCCTCCCCTTTCGCGCCGTGACAGCATGTTAGTCACAAGCAGAAGATTGGGCAACAAATTGTCAGTAACGTGTGTCAGCCTGTTAGTCACATGGCAAGAGAAAAGGGCATAACAAATGTTGTCAGTTAAGTGTGTCAGGCCTGGTTAGTCCAAGGCACAGGAAGAAAAGGGCAACAAATGTGTCAGTTAAACGTGTGTCAGCCTGTTTAGTCACATGGCAAGAAGAAAAGGGCACAAATTGTCAGTAACGTGTGTCAGCCTGTTAGTCACAAGGCAGAAGAAAAGGGCAACAAAATGTGTTCAGTAAACGTGTTGTCTGCCTGTTAGTCACTAGGCAGAGAAATGGGCAACAAATCGTGTCAGTATATAGTGTTGTTCTGGCCTGTTGAGTCAACAAGGCAGAATAATGGGCAATACCAAATGTTACTGGTCAAGTAGTAACGTGTGTCAGCTGTGTCACAAGGCAGTGAAAAGGGCAACAAATGTTGGCAGTAAACGTGTGTCAGACTGTTAGTCATAGCATGATAGTAATGGGGGCAAGCATATGTTGTCTGTATGTTGTGTCGCCTGGTTGTCACACAAGGCAGAAGAGAATAGGGCACACTATGTGTCAGTAACGTGTGTCAGCCTGTTAGTCACATGGCAGAAGAAATGGGCAACAAATGTGTCTAGTTAACGTACTGTGTCTGCATGTTAGTCACAAGGCAGAAGAAAAGGGCAACAATTGTTCGTCTGTAACGTGTGTGTGTCTGCCTGTTTGTTAACAAGGCAGAAGAAAAGGGCAAACAATTGTGTCAGTAACGTGTGTCAGCCTGTTATGTACACAAGGCAGAAGAAAAGGGCATACAAATGTGTCAGTAACGCTGTGTCAGCCTGTTAGTCTCAAGGGCAGAAGAAAGGGCAACAAATGGGTCAGTAACGTTGTGTCAGACCTGGTTAGTCAACAAGCAGAAGAAAAGGGCAACAATGTGTCGTAACGTGTGTCAGCCTGTTAGTCACAAGGCGAAGTAAAAGGGCATACTCTATGTGTCCAGTACGTGTGTCAGGCCTGTTAGTCACTAGGGCAGAAGAAAAGGGCTTTCAAATGTGTCAGTAAGTGTGTAAGCCTGTTAGTCACAAGGCAGAAGAAAAGCGAACTAAAACAAACAACAGAATGCAACCTACAGAGGTGCAATAAAAATAAACAAACACAGAAATGAACATACAGAGGTGCAATAAAATAACAAACAACTGAAATGAATACAGAGGTGCAATTAAAAAACAAACAACAGATGAACATACAGAGGTGCAATAAAAAAAACAAACAACAGAAATGAACATACGGAGGTTGCAATAAAAAAACAAACAACAGAATGAACATACAGAGGTGCCTATAAAAAAACAAACAACAGAAAGAACATTCCAGAGGTGCAATAAACAAAAACAAACAACAGAAATGACATACAGAGGTGCCAATAAAAAACAAACAAACAGAAAATGAACATACAGAGGTGCAATAAAAAAACAAACAAACAGAACCATGAACATAAGAGGTGCAATTAAAAAAACAAACAACAGAAATGAACATACATAGGTGCAATAAAAAAAACAAAACAACAGAAATGAACATACAGAGGTGCAATAAAAAAAACAAACAACAGAAATGAACATACAGAGGTTCAATAAAAAAACAAAACAACAGAAATGGAACATACAGGGAGTCTGCAATAAAAAAACAAACAACAGTAAATGAACATACAGAGGTGGCAATACAAAAAACAAAACAACAGAATGAACATACAGAGGTGCAATAAAAACAAAACAACAGAAATGAACATACAGAGGTGCAATAAAAAAAAACAAAGAAATGAACATACAGAGGGTGCAATAAAAACAAACAACAGAATATTGAACATTACAGAGGTGCAAATTAGAAAAAACAAACACAGAATGAATACAGAGGTTCAATAAAAAAACTAACAACAAGAAATGAACATACAGAAGGTGCAATTAAAAAAACAAACAACAGAAATGAAACATTACCAGAGGGTGCAAATAAAAAAACAAACAACAGAAATGAACTCAGAGGTGCAATAAAAAACAAACAAAGAATGAACATACAGAGGTGCAATAAAAAAACAAACAACAGAAAAATGAACATACAGAGGGCAATAAAAAAACAAACAACAGAAAATGAACATACAGAGGTGCAATAAAAAAAAACAAACATTCCCCCCCACAGCCATGAACATACAGAGGTGCAATTATAAAACAAACACAGAAATGAACTTACAGTGGTGCAATAATAAAAAAAACCAACAGAAATGAACATACAGTGGTGCCAATATTCTTTAATAAAAAACAAGTGCTTATTTATTTTCTGTTTTTCTTAATTATTCATGACCCTCTTTTAGAAAAGAAAAAATCATGTTTATCACTTTTTCCTATTCCCTTTTTGTCATCCATTGTACATCTACGGATCTTTTCCCACTGGGTTGGAAAATCCAACACTATACAGGTGATGTTATATGATAATCTGCATGGGTTGGATTGCCTAAGACGCTGACGACTGTGGATGATAAAGAGTCTGACATTAAGAGACCTACTTGGTTCAGATAAGCTAATGGTTCTGTTGAATGTAACGGAACTCAATGTTTTCAATTTGTGGCAGTGAAGGATGTGCATTCATACACCAACGTTCGTCCTCGTTTCATTCAATCTCTCTGTTCCAATTCTCCATCTTCCCTACCTCATCTCCTTAGAGTCACTGTTGTTAAAACAAACCAACACACACTTAGGAAGTGCTTCGTTTCGCCACGACTCTACTGTCTGTGAACAGTGACGTGTAACTTAACTGTGACGTCACGTGAAGTAGCTTCACTTGTGTGTCAATTTGGAGTGTATGTACCATCAAAATGACGTTTTTGTCCGGTTGTGTGACGTCATCAGTGTGTGGCAATGGTAGTTCGAAAGAAAGTGTTCACACTCAGGTTGTCAACCTGTGGTGAAATCCTGACGGATCGGTTCATTCAACATCTGTCCATCAAATCAGGCTTCAAGATCAAAATGAGGAAAGGTTCATTGATAAGGGAGAAGGAGATGCAGATGAACGGGAGACACGTTCCACGGTTTGTCAACTGCTTGTGTGCTGGTACTGACAGAAAGCGGACCTGTATACGTGTAGAATTCGTTATCAGCTATTTGCACCTTGTCATACTCCCAAACAAACGTATCTGTCTAAATGATGAATAGATAGGAGTATATCTGAACTAGTGCTGTTTCATTCATCATCCATCATCATCTTCATCTTCGTCATCGTATTCAATATTCGTCATCGGTCCTCGTCCATTGTAATCATCATCGTCATCGTCGTCATCGGTATCGTCATCGTACGTCATCGTGTCATCGTCGTCATCATCTTCATCATCGTCATCACATCGTCTCGTCATAGTCAATCCATCATCATAAATCATCATCGGTCAATCGTCATCGTCATCATTATCAGCTGCAGCAGCGCATCATACCTTCTTCTTCGTCTACTTCTTCTACTACTACTACTACTACTATATATATACTACTACTACTACTACTACTACTTTTCTTCTCTTCTTATTCTCATGCTGTTGTGTTGTTGCTGTTGTATGTGTTGACTGATCTTGGTGTTGTTGTTGCTGGTGGTGTTGTTGTTGATTTTTTGCATTGTACTATTAATGCTGTTATTGTTGTTGTTGTTTGTTGTTGTTATTGTTGTTGCCGTTTTATGTTTACTTACATTTATTTCGTTTGTTTTTAGCATTGTTTGTATCCTTGCTACTTGTTATCAGTTTCTAGTTGGTTGTACTGTGCGACCATTGATCTATGTTTTAGTTGGTTGACTGTGGGACAATTGTTCTCTGTTTTCTAGTTGGTTGATCTGTGCGACCATTGTTCTCTGTTTCTTGTTGGTTGACTGTCGCGACCATTGTTCTCTGTTTCTAGTTGCTTGACTGTGCGACATGGTTCTCTGTTTCTAGTTGGTTGACTGTGCGCATTGTTCTTGTTTATTGTTGGTTGACTTGTGCGACCATTGTTCTCTGTTTTAGTGGTTTGACTGTGCGACCATTGTTCTCTGTTTCTAGTGGTTGACTGTTGCGACCATTGTTCTTCTGTTCTAGTTGCTTGGCTGTGCGAGACCATTGTTCTCTGTTTCTAGTTGATTGGCTGGTGAGACCATAGCCCCATCCACCGAAACTTTGTGATCAATGATTTTAAACCTCGCTCTCCACACCCACACCAACATTCACCCACCCTACGTCCTCTTCCCGCTGTACCCTATCACCCATCTCCACAGCCCCCTCCCCGTTAAAACAACAACAAAACACAACAACAACAACAACCCAAAAAAAAACAAACACAACAACAACAACAACAACAGCCCAACAACAACACAAGATTAAGTTTCCAGACGAAGCAGTGTGAAGAGTGAAGAGAACGTGGCGGTGATATGAACGGAATCAACAACAGAGAGAAAGAACGCCACACGCCCTTCGTCATCCTCCCCCCCCCCAAACCCCTCCTCCCATCTTGATTGTTTGTTGTCTTCTGTACCAGGAGGATCGGATTCAATCGAATCGAAAAAGGTGGGATGACAGGGAGGGAGGAGGGATAATGGCAGAGGCGGTTAAAACCACGCGAGAGAGTGAGAGAGAGAGAGAGTGGAAGAGAGAGGAGAGAGAGAGAGAGAGAGAGAGAGAGAGGAGAGAGAGAGAGAGAGAGTGAGAGAGGAGTATGGGGATTGGTGGGCGCAGCTGAAATCTGAATAAACACTTGCAGAAATTCAGAAAATATGAAAAGTGAAATAAAGGACGTGGAAGTCGAATACAAACACGGATGAAATAATTGGAGCTGCAGCATGCTGCTAGCAAGTTGCAGTAGTAGTAATAGCAGCGGCCAGCAGCAGCATACAGACGATAATGTGATGATGATGGTTGATGATGATGAGATGATGTTGATGAAGATGATCGATGGCGATGGATGATGATGATGATGATGTTGATGATGATGATGATGATGATGATGATGTTGTTGATGATGATGATGCCACGACGACGAAGAAGAAGAAGAAGAAGAAGATGAAGAGAGAATATGATGATGATGTTGATGCGAAGAAGTAGAAGAAGAAGAAGAAGAAGAACGAAGAAGACGGAAGAAGAAGAGAGAAGAGAAGAAGTTGAAGATGAAGGAAGTGAGTTGATGATGATGATGTTGATGATGAAGGATGAGATGATGATGATGTTGATGACTGATAAATTCGTAATGACGAAGTACAGCATTTTCCTCTCATCCATCTCGTCCTCCTCCCTTTCGCTTCCTTTATGACCTTCTCCTCCTCCCCCTCCTCCTCTCGTCATCATCATCATTGTCAACCATCGTCATCTTCAACATCACCTTCATCGTATCGTCGTCGTCATCGTCGTCAGCGTTATTCATCATCATCATCCATCATCATCATCATATCATCATTCATCATCATCAACAACAACGACAGCAGCAAAAGACAAACTGGAAGAAACAGTGGTCTTACGATGTAATGAAAAAGGGAGAAGCAGAGCAAGGCTCTCGTGAGCTTGTTTGCAGGCCGCTCACACCTCGGTGATGGTTCCATCTTCCCAGCGGACCATGGACACAGGATGTCAATGACATGAACGAGGACAACTCTCACACGGCTGCTGCCCCGTCCCCCTTTTTTCTACTTCATATTTAAGACTCAAAAATTGCACTGTGCAAAAAACGTCGTAATCTGTTTGAGTAATTTATGCAATTTATAAATCTGAACAGGATGACAAAAAACACTTCATTGCTCAGATTCCTTTGACAGATTAATTAGAACCTAGGGATTCAATATGAAAAAAATGAAAATCGCCTGTATGACATACGACAGTTGTCGATGGACGATATGAAGAAATGGATCTTTCATACTATTTCCTTTTCACTGTCCATTCTCTGTTGCCAAGATCGGACGTCTCTCTAAAGAGCAAGCACAACGCAGTGATTATGACGGAAAAGCTTTTAACTCTATCCGCAACATCATGTCCATGACTGTGCAGCACATTTAAACATCCTGTTGAAATAGGGAGAGTAAGAGAGAGAGAGAGAGAGTGAGAGAGAGAGAGGAGACGAGAGAGAGAGGAGAGTTGAGAGAGAGAGTGATAGAGATGAGAGGAGAGAGTTTAATTCATTTACATTTGTTTTGATCTTTCTTGTATCCCTTGATTTTCTCTTCTTTCGTGATTGTTTCCTTTTCAGGAAGATTTTTGATACAATTGGAAAGAAGATGAAGAAGAAGAAGAAGAGAGAAGAGAAAAAGAAAGGAAGAAAGAAGAAAGAAGAGAAGAAAGAAAAAAAAAAATTACGGTTGAAGTTGATAATGATATAGAACAAACATACTACTCCTCTTCCTCGTCCTCCTCCCTTCTCCTCCCCATTACATCAACTTCCTCCTCCTCTCCTCATCATCATTATCATCTCGAACAAGTCGAACGCACAAGACAAGAGCAAGAACACTTGGCCTGGTACGTAACAAAACTGTTGTAAAGTCCATTTTGTGTATTTTGCAGGCCCCTTTTTCTATAATCACTGGCTGCGGAAAAGGGCTGCACTGCTCACACACGGTGATGGTTCCATCTTCCCCAGGACCATGACACAGGGCTGTCAATGTCATATCGAGGGACAACTCACACAACGGCTGCTGCACCCCTTCTACCTTTCTACTCATATTCAAGACTCCGAAAAATAGCCGCTGAGCAAAAGATGTAACAGTTTGAAGTAACTAATTTAATCAAATGTGAGAGGATGAGAACTTCATTGCCAGATTCCATTCGGTCAGATTAAGCTGATTTGGAGCCAAGGATTCAATATTTTAAAGAATAAAAAACTGTTCGACAAACGACAAGAAGTTGGAGTGCTAAATTTTGTCACCAGACGCACTGAATGAATGTATTTTGATATTTCTTTTCCTGTCCAATTCACAGTTGAAGAACCGGACACGTCTCTTCTGAACAGCAAGCACTTCGCAGTGACTCATATCGGGAAAAGCTTTGAACTCAATCCGCAACATCATCGTCCATGATGCGCAAGCCATTTTAAACATCTGTTGAAGGACATGAGAGAGAGAGAGTGAGAGAGAGAGAGTGGAGTAGTGAGAGAGAGTGAGATGGAGAGTGAGTGCAGAAGGAGAGACATTAGGATGAGTAGAGAGTGAGAAGAGACAGAGACGAGTGGAGTGGTGATGAGAGAGAGAGAGAGAGGAGAGTGTGTGTCTTTTATTATATGTTTTATCTTTCCTTTCATTTTTCGTGTCTTTTTCAGTCTTTGTGCTTGTTTTTTTTTCGGGGGGAATTTAATTAAAATAAGTCTTGTAAGGAGAGAGAGAGAGAGTGAGTGAGAGAGACACGTGAGAGAGAGGAGAGAGAGAATATTATTTTATCGATTTTTTTTTTTTTTCTTTTCTTTTGTTTTCCTAGCTTTTCAACTCTTTATGGTGTTTGTTCTTTTTAAGGGGGTTCAGGCTACTTCTGTTTGGAAGTACTGTTTTGTGTACCTATGACGTTTGCTTCCTTGAATATATGAATGGGGACCTTTGACGGCGAGAATGTTTTGATTATGTATTGAAAATAGCGTGACAAGTCCTCCTTTATTGTGCGCGTATTTGTAGTCTGGACATGTTTTCAGTTATTCTGCAGATGTTTCTGTCTAAGATTCAGAACCAATTAGAATCTATCAACGGATTTAAATGTTGGCAGGATCTGAGTCTGATACATAATTATCTCTCAGAAGAAGCGAAGGCAAAATTCTGCTGTAATAACGTTGTCTATCACACGTACGCAAAGTGCTGTCGTTGGAATATATTGCTCGTATATTTTCCCTCTCTCTCTCTCTCTCTACTCTTCTCTCTCTCCTCTCTCTCTTCTCTCTCTCCTCTCTCTCTCTTCTATCATTTGTCGCCATTTTGTCTGGGGACAAGCTCACATTGAGAGAAAACAGGACACTGTCACAGTGGTATATGACAACTTCTACCTGCTGCCTTTCACAACAGACGTCTTCTAATGTGTAGGGTGTATGGTTCATGTCAGGAATGGCATGTTTCAAAGAATTATTAGAGACTATATTCAAATCTACCCACCATGGATCATATAAATAACGTCATTTGTTCGTTTCACTTATCTAAAAAAAATATTGCATACAAACCCTGCTTGGTCATACTCTGGATAGGAGATAGTTTACGTAACTGTTTCTTAATAGCACTGAAACATATACAGAGTAAACTTTCTGTAAAATGATAGATTTGAAGGTTTTTATTTCGTGAGCAAACACTATATTGCAATTTTTGCAACTTTAAATCATCATGATTCCTTCATCTTTTTTTTTCTTATACTTAATTTATTTCTTTGTTTCATCATCCGCTATTTTCTATTCTCTTGTTCACGTTATATATCTGTTTCATGTTCAAAAAGTCTTTTTATTCTCTTGTTCACGTTAAAATTGTTATGTTCTTAATTCATTTATTCATCACATTAATCCCTTTCGTTGGTTTAATGTATTTTAACAATGTTGTGCATTTTTTAAATGGAATATATTGAAAAAATTCTGTTATATTTTTAATTGTCTGTTGTTAAATTATCACACACTACATTATATGTACGTGTAAATAATAGGACTAAATGTTTACTCATTCTTTTATCCTCAATAATTCTGTAGATGCCAGTACAGTCTCTTTTCCAATGTATTTACGTATCTTTTTCCTTGCATTGAATTCATTGCCATTTTACACGCACGCAGCGCACGCACGCACACACACTAACAGCAGCAAGCACGCACGCACGCACGCACACGCACGCCACAAACACTCACTCACACAACACACACACACACACTACACACACACACACACACACACACACACACCACCCACAAACCCCCCCCCAACGGGCTCGCGCGCGCGAGCACCAAAAACACACACTTTCTCTCGCACGGAGCACCACAAATGCAATATCACGTAAAGAATCAGGTGTCTCTCATTATCTGTTACACAGTAGGCACTGCTTTGTGTGTGTTGTATGCGGATTTTGCCGCACGTGGGGGGGGTTGGTGTGTGTGTGTGTGTTGTGTGTGTGTGTGCTTGTCGTGTTGTGTGTGTGGGTGGTGTGTGTGGTGGGTGCGATGCGTTGCGTGCGTTCGTTGGTGCGTGAAGTGCCGTGCGTGTGTGTGTGTGTGTTGTGTGTGCGTGTGCGGTGGGTGTGTTTGTGACAAAGAGCGGAGAGAGAGAGAGAGAGAGGACGTGTGAGTGAAGGTAGTGTCGTCGAGAGTAGAGAGAGAGATTTGAGAGAGAGAGAGTGAGAGAGAGAGAGTGAATGTCTTTTTAGCGTTGAGGGGTTTTTTTCTCTCATGTAAATCGATTTAGGACTGCAATTTGTGTGTGTATGTGCGGCGCGCTCAACCACACACATCACACACACACACACCACACACACACACACACACACCACCACACATTATTGTGTGCATGGAGCATGTGTATACACTCCTCTTTTGTGCACTAGCACAGTGTTGAACATTCAGGGCACAGCGTAAGAAGAGCAGGAGACATGTGTGAATCTTCTCTGTCCAAAGGGTACAGCCAACTGACTGTCTGGAAACGAGATTTGGTTTACAAAGGACGCCCTCTAGGGACAGATAAGATTTGGCAAACTTGGAGCAGTTAGTACCAAAAAACCCGCTGCATCCCGTTTCCCCCAAATCCTCTTCAACCCCTCACTCGCCCAATCTTCTCAAGTTGCTCCCCCTTCTTCCCTCCAACCTCTGTTTATTCCCTCAGCTGTCTCCTCGCTGTTCAGTTGGTTTTTCTCCTGCTCGCTTGAGTTGGTTAACTTCAACAAGAAGTGGGGCAAGCATCGGCTATGGCCGTTGGGTGGGGTCAAAAGATCAGCTATTGAAGTTTTGAGCCTTTTATGCCAAACACATTGATTGGAGAGTATAAAGTTGGTCACATATAACGTAGAAACAATTAGAAGGCATTACTGTCTTTTCTGCACTTTGGGAAAAATCATTAGGAGAGTGGACACAGGATAACTTTTATTCTATAACGGTTGTGGACAACATCCATCATGACTGTATGACAGACCAGGATATTTATCCTGTGCTTTATCAGTGAATCACACGCTAAATGAACGAAGCAGACTTGCGGTAGTTCTGTGCGGATATTAGTTGGGCGGTGGTAGGATGTAGCCAGTAGATAGAGAATCAAATTCAATCATCAGCCTGCACATGCTGTTATGCTTCCCTCTGGCAGCATATGTCTCGAGAGCTGCTCCTAACCAGTAGTACACACACTCACAGGCAAACACTGTGCTGTGCATAGTGAGTAGGAAAGTTGTAGACTCCACATGAACTACAAACTGTGCAGCAGTGTCGATGCTGTCTCTATGGAATGTGTGATGCCTTTGACTGGCTGTTAACATATGCAACATAGAGAACTGTAATATGCCGTTCTAATCACATTCACCCTCAAACCAGTTTTCAGGGCCGAATGTGACCTAAGAAGCGGCCCATATTACTGTTCTCTGACAAGTAAGACTTCAAATTACCAAAAATAACGATTATCTACAAACAGAGATACTGTGTAGGGTTATCCGTTTTCATTACTAATTTACTAAACTTTTCAGATTTCAGTTTTTGTTTTATCCTGTGTTTTTCCTGGTCATTTTCAATAACATCATTTTCGCGCAAACATTCTTCATAATGAGTCTTTGTCTTGCATTGTGAAATTAACACTACAAGTCTTTAACTGTTCTCTAATTCTTTTAAAACCGAGTTTTATTTCTGGCTAAAATCCACACACTTATCCAGCTGGCCTTCCACTGAAAGCTAGTTTTGACAAAGTGTTTCTCTTTTTTAACTATGTCTCTTTTCTGCCCGAACAGTCTTCTATAATAAACAGTGTCTGAGTTCCTTCAAAAACAGTCTATAAAATGATTCTAAAACCACTCACTCAGTTATTGCTAGGATTAACTAAATATTTGTCATCATTCTGTCCTTATTAACCTTCTATCCATGATATGCTTTGGTTCCATTTAAGTGTTGGACAGAAAAAAACAATTTGATTATATATTTTTGCGATAAACTGTTTGTTATAGGTCAAGGACTATATATTGTTTTTCCTCAACCAGTCTGTCCACAATATCATTGAAAAAATGAGGGGTTTTTGTCGTAAAGTTTAACTGCTCCATAGTTTTATATAGAATTTAATCTAATCCAGTTATGGTTTTTATCATGATCTCTGTCAAAAACTTGGTTCAGGTATAATAATATCCTATTTAGGTCTTAATGTGTAAGATTAATCCAATTCTGTTCTGTAAGTTGTTTCTATTTTGACTAATATTGATTTTGTTGCTTGTACTGTCTATGACCTTAATATCCTCTCCATTGTTAAGAACGACGATGGTAAACTTTAAGTTTTCAACGTCTAAGTTGTGCCAGCTAATTAGAATTCCCTTTTAAAAGGTCGTCACTGTCGCACAGCCCCATTCCTCGCATCATTCTTTTATGACAGAAATTTCAATTTACTCAGTGTGATAAATCATCTAATTTCATTTGTGGAAAAGAACTGTATTTGAAGAAGCGTCCTTTAAAACCGTTTCTTTTTTCTGTGGAGGCTGTTCTGTTTTTTCCCATACGGCGCGTTATTTCAAATTTCTTTCCGACTTATTGTCATTGGCATATGACTTACAATGTAAAGGGCCAGAGTGAATGCTTTTCGCTATGAAAACTTTTTTAGACGGCTAAAATTATGTAAATGGGGCTTATGATTTCAAATTTTATTTCACATTCTAAAATTTGGTTATAAGTGCATTTGAGGTCAGGTTTTCGAACTTATTTTATATTCATACTGGCCAACATTATTTGCCCTCTAGATTGCGCAGTTGTCTAGTTTAAGGTAACTTTTGGCTGTCGCCAACCTTTCTTTGAGTTTATAATCACCATCTTTGTGTACTCAAACTCATTACAATGCGCTATATCACCATTTTGTTTCAAAGTCCGCAACGTCGCAAGGTCTTTTAATTCTAAGTTACTTCAACCTCACTGCGCGAATGTAACTCCTGGTTCTTCTGGCACACGCGACATTATTTTTAGTTACGCATTATTTTATTTCCAAAACATTGTTGCCGGTTACCACATTTCACGACTTTCCCTGTTTTGTCTTTGATTTTTTTTTTTTATTATAAATGATTCGAACCTCCACAAACTATCTTTTAAACTAGTAAATTAGGGTATAGTATAATTTCATTAATCACAATATGCAGCTTTACCTGACGGAAAGTGCTCGTCTTTAAATACAGGTGAGGCCTTCATCATATTAGTTTTCATCAGTGCTTAGTTCGTCAATATGAACATAGAGTAATGAATAGTAAATGCCTAGTTCGTGCGCGGTTTTTCCCCCTCATAAGTAGTTTGTTTGGCACAACTCTAATCTATGCATGTCATCTGCAAAGTACTAACATTTTAGTTGCTCTACATTCTAATTGGGAATGTGCTACTGCTTCTTCTGGTTTGAATGTTATCATTGTTTTTAGATTTGGCATTTCGTTTAAGTTTGAGGAGTATTGTCTAAATTACTCATTGCTTCTTTTAGCGAACAATTAACCCGTTATACCTTCAGGTAATGGTTGACCGGGGGGGATATCTACATCCCTTCTTTTAACTTTTAGAACTGCTTATTCTCCATGGCTTTCACTTTTATAATTCCTTACGTACTTTGTATAATATTTCATTGATGCGCAACCATTTTGGCCCGCATTCGTTATTATTTAGCATTGTTCTAAATACGAAGGGCGGTCTTGGCGTTGTTATTGTTACATACATTTTCTTAAATCAAATTAAAAAATGATTGCATTCATAACAATATACTGATGCAAATTTATTCTGTTGGGCCGCCACGACAATCTTAAAAATCATAGCAACTGATTCTCATGACATTGATGTGTACCAGACTGCCTCTTTTCATAAAATGGTTGAGTACTACTACATTGAAGAGCTATCTTAACCCCCTATTGAACGGCACATCAGAAAGCATGGTTTAGTCTATCCGATGCAGTTTTATCAGAACCAGTTTAACTTTGCTGTGTTTTGTGATGCATCATTGGGTGTGGAGTGTCGTTTGTGATAATTTATTCACCATGATCCTTTGGTGAGGTCTGTGTAAAGATTTTAATTTTTATATACACCTTCAGTCGTATTTTGAAGGAACTGCAAGCGCCATTACCAAATGAAAAACATTTAATCCAACGCAGCAACAGAATAGACATGAGGCTTTTGAATGGATCTGTTGTTACGATTTCTATATTAACATCAGACGGCTTTAGACAAAAGTTGAGATCTTAATCATGGCATTAGGCGTCATTTTTTTTCAAAGGCCACGCACAGAAAGTATAACTTTGACCGGCGTTCTCCTTTCAAATTGTTCAGCCCTGGTCAATAGGAGCTAAGAGCTTAAAAACAGCTTGGACAAATTTATCTTAGACGCTTCTAAGGGCCTAAAACTAGAGCGGGAATAGAACGAATAAACGACTCTATTAGTACTTACGTTTTGGTGTTTGCTTAGGGGGCAGCAACAGGCAAGATCGAGCATAAAACTTGATACTTCTACTGGCTTTGACGCACAAAAACATACTTAGTCAAATTTAGAGGACGCCATTATGTTATACAGTTGTTTTTCCTTCAAGTATTAAAAGATACCAAATGTTTTACAATACTGCAAGATCGAAAGTAGACTTTGCTGTTGGCACATGCGTTTTTACATGCTGCCTTCTGACCTCAGATCCAGGTTGGATTAATATTATAACTATATTAATGAATATTATTATAGCAGCAATGACAGAAAAGGTTGGGAAAAACGACCTTTAAGTCTGGGCCTGTTATTTACAAACAATAAAAGAACGCCCAAGATTAAGTCATCTAATTCCGAAGTCCAAACCCCAAAGTCATTGAAGTATCAGCAAAGCTCGCGGGGGACTCTGTTCGCGTTGACCAGGAATATGAATGACCAGCGATTACCTGTTATTGGTATTACTGGCATAGGATTCCTTGGTACTTTATCTTACTAAAAATTTACACCAACTTTTAAGAGAACTAATGACTCCATTAGTGCTCGGCAATAAAGCAAAACTAATTTGTTGCGGAGACAATAGCCGCTATACAACAGACCCTAATATACTGGGTAAAGAGTCTATAGCTTTACCAGCTAAGTTTTTTAATAAACTTGTACAAGATGACTCAAGCTGTTTTTTATCCCATGATTTTCAGGCGGAGGTGATGGCGGGGACGGCAATGGGCTTTGAACACCACCGCTGTATTATACATCACCTGTGTACTTATTGCAATTCCTATGGCTGTTATATTGCTTGCCTAATGTGACACATGCTCCCTCTAAACAATGTGCTTATTCGTTATGCTAGGTTGTGTCTTCATATAAAATTTTTTCGATACGTTTTATTATTCTATTCACTTGAGTTAGTAATTGGTCTCAGGTTTGTAGTTGATCACTTCTAGTCTTGCTGATCTCTCTTTGTGCAAGATCTTTTGTCTTTGGGCTATCTTTTCTTTAATATCAGGCCTAAGTCTGGCGTCTTCAGCCTCAACGAGTTTTCTTTTTCTTTTTTATATGCTCATCTAGTTACCTGTTTGGCTACATTGTTTGTTAATCGCCTCTGATGGTTCTTAAAGTACGATCAAGGGCTAATAATTTAGCATCTAGGCAATTTGGGGAATCATTAATTGTTTTTAACGCTGTTTTTCTGAAAAACTGGTTTCTGCTGTCTATTGTATTTATTAATTCGTCCTTGCTGATTGATTTAATTCTTTACGTTCCATGTTTTGCATTTGGTTATCTGTCGCGGAGTTCTTGTAGTGTGTTTTATGAAGTTTAGACAATGCATCCTATCTATTTTGGATCTTGCATTCCAAGGCCGATTTTGTTCTTTCACTCGGAGTCATTTTTATTGAACCATCGGCTAAAAATTCTTTGATGGGGTTCGGGTTAGTTGTTAGCCCGAACAAGTTGCCCTTGATCGTTTTTTACAAACAAATGACCATCTTCTATTCAAATCATTTGGGTCTATAATATTCGGGAGGTTCTTGACTAAATCTTTTGTATTATGCTCCGACCGTACTTTATGTTTATTCACGCTGCTTTGAGAGCGTTTGAGCGATGCTGTGTCAAGGGATACTTTTCTCATTGTCGTCTCCACGCATCTATAACTTCCATTATTTCTTCATTTACAATTCTGCATTGTTTTTAAATAATTAACTTTTTATTTTGCTTCATTAAAAATGCCAGAACAAGTACATGGCTCGATTCTGTCCCGCATAGAAAACTGAAAGAGCACTTTGGCGTGAAGGGAAAATAAACGGAATATTATTGTTCCTAATTAATCCATCTACTATGTGCAGATCAAATTCTTATGCAAATTTCCAGTCCTAGGAGCGGATGAGTGATTGTGCCTGGCTCTGCGCGTCTTACTTTCAAATTAGCGCACGATTCAACAACAGACCCAAACAGGACCAGTTGTGCAGAATCTGGGGGGCAAGCGTTTAAGAAATTTCTATAAAACTGAGGGGCAAGAAATTTTTTCTTTACATAATGCAGAAATATTTTAACCTATTCTGATTCTTTTGGCTAAAGAATGATTGGGCTGATCTATGCGTTACAGGGAATTGAAAATGAAGAAGCACAAAAAATAGAATAGGCGCGCAGATATAAGACGTTTAAATGGCTTTAGCTGTAAATTTTGCGTATAGAAATCGCTTTTCCATTCCTAGATTTTTGGAGTTGTTAAAAGGCATGCTCCATTTTTCAAGGAGCATTAAAAGAAAGATTGTCATTTGAACTAACTTTTAATGAATACAAAACGGGTTATTAAATCATCAGACACTGAAGCTAAGTACAGCATTTTGACATCTCGATTGAGTTTGACGTTGTTAGCTACCATGAATTAGCAAGGTGATTGAGCATCCTATATCAGGCAAGATTATTAGCAATATAATTACGAAAAGTGTGATTCTTATTACAACTCATATCCCAGATGCTGGGGCAGACACTTATGGAATTTTAGTTTTAGCACTACAGCAAGAATCGTAAAGGTATTTTATTGCTGGTGAAGATGAAGAAAAACCGTTCAAAAGAGCAAGTGAAAAGTTTTCTTAATCCTAAAATAAAACGAAAGTGCAATGTACAATTGTCGGTAGTCCTAACCAAATATACGCTAGCGGGCTTAGGACCTTATCAATCATTTTGACGAAATAAGAAAATTGTTTGGGGGGGGTGGGAGGGTAGAGAAATCCAAAAGCAGACTTAGTGTATAAAGATTTACATCTTCACAATGTTAGGCTTGATGATTATTTAACAACAAAATACGGTTTATGGATTGACCTAAGGCTCAATCAGAGGATAATGAGTTGGTGTATGGAGCGGGGAGAACTGTGGTAGAGAGTAATAAACATTCAAATTGACTAAAGAGAAGAAGCGAAATAACACCTTAAGTCATTTGTTTTTTTATATGATGCACAGCTAAATATTGATGCTTAAAAGATAGAATATGTATTATACTAAATTATTTTTCATTTTTTAAAAAGCATGTTGTTCAGATTTATTCCAAATGTGCCTACAGCGCCGGAGATGCCAAAAGAAGGGATAGAGGCAATTCTGCTGTTTAGAATGCCCTAACTTCAAAACTTCTGATTAACAAAACATTACCAAATGCAACAAAAAACCTAGAGGCAGGGAACCTTTCAAAATACTGCAAAACCAAAACGAAGGTATTCTGCTGCCCCCTTGTTTTTTTCCCCTTTTTTTTTTTTAATGCTGTTACATATGTTAATACGGGAGCATCGACTTATAAGTGCTCTATCAGCAGGAACGAGGGTTGGTCTCTTAGCAACGGGCCATAGGCGCCAACCGTGGCTTTACATATAGAGTGGTTTGTCTTTGCATCTTCGGTCTGTGTTCATTGCTGTAGGTGCTGCAGCAAAAAAATTAAAAACTAAACTCAAAAGCACACAGGCTATGGTTCAACCTAATATCAGCTAAACTTAGTCGTTAATGTCAATAAATAAAGCGCTTAGTTGACTCAACATCTCGTGATGAAGAATTTAATCGTTTACAGGCCGATTTTGATGACTACAAAAGTCCAAAAGTTTGATCTTCAATGAAAGGCGGGGGCAACTTTTTCTTCAACACGCCAGACGCCGAGCTGTAAAAAAGGAAATGCTTTAAAAAAAGTAAACGAGGAACATTAAACTCTGTTCTAAACTGCTCACATTAAAAACACCAAAAGGTTTGTTTATTTTATTTACATTTTTAGTTTATGAGTCAAGCGCAAAAAGACCGCTTGATATTGAGTCTGAGTAATTATTTTTTTTTAATTTAAATAAATATTTTGAGTTAGAAAGAAACTCAACTTGGCTTTAAGATATATGAAGGCAGTAAAGGAGCGAATTGTTTGAAGATGCTCGAGAGAGAGCGTTTGTTAAAGATCACTGACGGATGATATTGATTTAGAAGTTATTTACCAACAATCGTAAGGCAAGTGTTGGTCATGCTATTTCTAATGATTCAAGTAAACTAACAATAGACCGCCAGTTCAAGTTATGTTAGCTGTTTAATCGATATGTAACTATAATTGAAGAAATCTAGGTAGTCTGTCTCAACATATATCAACAGATATTCTTTACTCATAATGACTTAACACAGGTTGGGCAGACGAAACTGCTTACACAGTTTGATGCTGCGGTGAAGAAGCAATAAATGAGAGGGCTCTGTTGGTCAGAGGGCGAAGTCTTAGTGATCAGTTTAAAACAGGATATGTATGCGCGATCTGTAGAGCAGGTCTTACATTCCACTACCTCCTAGCTTAGTAGCAAAAGAGCTGTTTCTTAACATAGAATTCAGACGAAAAATGTTTTATGTGGTTTGTGTTATTGCAAGGCGCATTAAGCCGCAATAACGCAGTGGAGTGTGAGTCTAACTATCACCCTTTACATCATTGATTTCTTAACTTTAGTGGGGGGTCCTTTTCCTGTTTTTATAGTGGTAGACCAATTTGATCAGTTTTTGAAGACAAAACATATACCTAGAACTGTTAATGTATACACATGGGTTGTGGTGGAAACAATCTACAACTGATTAAAGTGTCCAAGAACAGTCCAACGATTGGCCGACCAGACAATAATCATGTTGAACTTACTACTGATGTTTTACCAGCGGGGCTACCGCATTACACATTAATACGCACATGAGTTGATTATTGCGGAATACTTCAAGCATACATAACAGAATTATGCAGAAAATGATTAACAAGGAATGCCATCTGTTCTAAGCGCGAGTGACATAGAAAATTGTATCGGCCAGTTGGACTGTTATAAACAGAATACTAACTACGCCCGCCTGGATCTTAAGTTAGTTTATGAATGCGAAAAAACTGCAACATTCTCCATACGTAGTTTACGCAGATTAGTGTAGCTTATTGTTACTTATGAAGGGCAAACCCACAGAGACTTCCTAAAACAGCCATAGTGGTATTCTTCTAGATTTGTTCATTGCCTTTATTCTTTGTCAGGTTCGGATGGCGCCATTCGAATCCAGAATTGTATGGAGGGGCAGATGCGGCTAGAAGGATTTTTTCATGCGCATGCAGGATAGTGCGTTTATGACTGTTCTAATAATCTAAACTTATTGTAATCAAGATGAGGCTGAAGACAAGAACAGTATGTCGACAGCCACTCACTGTTGGATTTGTGGTTTAGGTCTTCATCAGACGCAGAGAACTCAACTGTAAGAGACCATGATCCAATTAGCGGGAAAGTTCAGAGGTGCGGCGCATAACAAATAAAAGGCAATTTAAAATAAAGTTTGAAAAAAAGACATGGATGCTGCTGTATTCTTTCATTTAACTTGCGAGGTTTCGACTCTATTTATATTGAAAGCAGGGGACGATGCCTTCAGGGTGTCATGCTTTGCACCTAGTCATCAGCATAAGTACATGTGCTTTAATCTAAATAAAACAGGTCTTTTTATGCAACTCTTTGCACACATGATGGGATCATTAGAAGTCATGCTTTGTCTAAAGTCCTGCCATTAACGGAAGATATTTTGGACCCAAACTCTTGTTAGAAAGGGCGTTTTACCTTTTGTGTAACTATGAACAGTTTTTCCTTAATGACGAAGATACACTTCCTCCTAAAGGCGCGTTCCTTTTCTAATTCTTAGTGGTAAAGGACTCAGCGACTACGATACCAGCTTGCTCAAGTTGCGTGGCAGAAGTTAGAGTGTAAACGATGGGAGACTATCTGGACTCATACTTGATGGCTGATGTATGTTTGTTGGCTGGACGTCTTTGAAAATTACAGAAAGGACTGATTGAAATCATTACAGGCTGGATCCCGCGCATTACATTTCTGCGCCCGGGTATGAGTTGGGACGCTTTCTTAAAGTTACTGGAAGACAGATTGATTTATGGTCCGACTGCCAATGATTCTGTTGTTTGAAAACGGATTGCGTGGAGGAAGGAATTTGTTATGGCGTCGCATCATTTACTGTAAAGCAAACAACAAATAATTGACGACTATGATCCGAGTAAATGCCTAACCTTCTGATGTATTTAGTTGCAAACAATAGTATGGATGGGCAATGGCGCATTCACTTCCGTTACGCAACTTAAAATGTACATAGGCGTGGGCCGATTCCGAAAATAATATTTTTTCAAAAGGCATTTAAGTGGTTGAACAGTTTAACGCCTGATCAGCAGCGCGGCTTCATTCTAGAAGTTGAACTTAGAATATCCTCATTGAATCCATGACCTGCATATTGACTATCAGTAGGCAGGCAGAAAGTCTACAAGAGGATACAGAGGAGCGCCTAAACTTGTGCCTAATCTTCGAGGCAAATAATTATGTCTGTCATTACAGACTTCTACAATTTTATTTAAAGACATGGTTTTGAAAGCTATCAGCAGTTTCATCGCTAATTGGCTTTCGAATCAAGAAGCAGTTCATGAAAAAATACATCATGTAGAACAATGATCTCAAGAAACCAAATCCACAGATGTTCAGGAAAAAGTTTTTACAAGTTGATGTACAACAGATGTTTTGGAAAGTCTATGGAGGAATCCGCACAAGCGCTTGTTGTTAGATTAGTCAACCAAAGTGAACGATAGCAATTAGCTGATTCAAACAAATTATCAGGGACTTTAGAAGATTTCATGATCTGCTTTTTGGCAAATGATGAAAAAAAAGAAAGACAAATTAGACAAACCTGTTTTTATTTGGATTTACTGTTTTAGAATTATCATAGCTTTTGATGTTAGAGTTTCTTTATGATACTTTAAGCCCTCGTATCCTGATGTCCAGTGTACTTTACTCTGATACAGACAGTTTTGATTTGGATATTCATTACTGAAGTATCTATAAATGACAGGGAAACGAAGTGGCTAAGGCCCTATGCGGATGGTATGTTACATCTGATTACCTAAGATTACCCTTTGCATTCTTCCGTTAATAAGAAGGTTCTCTGGAAAGATGAAGTGATGAATTATCTGGAAGGTGATCAAGGTGTATGTGGGGTAAGGTCAAAAAATGTACAGTATTTTCGAGCAGGAGAAATCATTAAGAAAGCACATAGGGAATATCTCGCAGTGTTGTGCAGTCTAACATATCACATGACACTACAAAAGAAGCATTGTTTGGCATAAAATCTTTTCATCATGACAACGTAAAACTGCGATCTATCTACATGAGATCAACACAACAGTTGTAACAAAGAAGTCGTTAGATAGACAAACACAAAAAAGGGTGTTTGTTTTATACGGAGTTGTTCTTATGCAATCGGGCTCTGGAGAAAGAACTCGTAAATATTAAAGCGGAACTGTGCTGGCGGAATTATCTGCTGTTCTTCTTTCACAAAAGTTCTTTGAGGAGCTGGTTGTTTTGTTGTGTCAGTTTTTCTCGTAATCTTTTAATACACGGGCGGATTCTTCTTTACATTCTTTTTATTCTTACGGGTCAACACTCCAAACTGGATCGGTTGCCCTGAATGCGGGAGTGTCCCTTATTGCTTCTCCGGTAAATTAAAGGTACTTACTTTCTCTAACCCAAACGGTAATGTTTGCCGGGATGAACTGACGTCTTCAGCAACATTTATTGTTTTTCTTTTGATTGCTTGTACTGGGCTTTAGCCCTTTTTAAATTCTTCATTATTCATTGCGCGCAAAAAGGAGGGCAGTCTTTAACCCTTCTGTGTTGCGAGTTGTGTCAAATCAGCTTCTCTGTGATACTGGTAGGAGAAATGGTCATTCTTTTTTTATATTCCCTCTTTTTTTGGCTAACTGTTAGTTTAAAGTGTTCAACTAATGCCTGTTTCTGTGAACTCCAGGAATGCCTATTCTAATATGTAACTCTGTGTTTTAACAATATTTGTTTCACTGACTTTAAATTCTTTTCATCATCGACTTGAATCATGCGAGGGTATAGTTAGTGGACCTCGTTGGTATATCAGTTGTATAGCAAAATCAGCAAACAGCAGTATGCAATCTTTGTGTTAAGGGGTTCTGCATCTTTATTTTCTTGAAGCTATGTCAATGGAATGTAAGTGACGTTCTTAAATATTATTCTTTTTTCGTTAATCTTTCAGAGGGTGAATTTTGAAGACATTTTGTTGGGTGTCGTTTGGAGTTGTATTTGACAAAGTGCTGTCTCTGTTTTCGTCTAGGCGAGGTAAATAAATTTGCCAATCTGATTGTTTAGATAACCAATTCTTTTGCTGTGTGTTCACTGACACCGCTGCTTGGATTAGCTTTTTAATTGCCCGTTGAGTCCCTCCAATATCCTTTTGGTGAATAATAGATTTTGTTCATTTTTATTCAGTGTTATTATGCGCAACAAAAAATACACAACTGTAATACAACGTCAATAACGCGATTTCTTGCATTTTTGTTTTTCGGTTGGTAGTTGATTAAATGTCATCTGAATTTTGGTGGGGGCAATGTACTGGTCTGGTTTGCCTGTCTAATAGTTTAATATTGTTTTATTGCTTTGATAACATCTTTAAATTATGTAAGCTGCATGCCCCTGTCTTATTCGTGTGTCATTAATAAAATTCGAATGCTCAAGTCTCTGCTTTTTCATAGGCGTTCTGTTGCAATGCTAGTTCCTCCATTGCTTTGTTATGTTTTTTCTTCTCACTGTCATCCAGCAGTTTATAAATGCGAAATTACTTCCGCTAAAGCTAAGCGAGCATTCACACAGCGCCGCCTATCATATATTGCGATGAAGCCATTTTTTATAAATGTATTTTTTTTCTTATATTTATATTGCGGGTATTATTCCTTGCTTGACTAGAAAAAATCTTTCGTGGCAACCGAGCTGGCAATGATTAGCATCAGCTTTGCTGAGCCTCAAAGTCTAGTTTGCCTAGATCTGATGGTTTAATTATTAACAAGCTTTTACAAGCATCGTGTTGTATCCTACACTTAGGCCTACAAATAACAGCAGAATGGTATACAAGGTTGGTAACGTTTTTTCGGGCTAATTTTTATAAAATTAAATAATTATAATTATTAATAAAACTGAACAGTGATGATCTCCTACAGATACAAGGAGCCTAAACCGTCCTGGAAACTTATGAACTGACAAGTTGCATGACAAGCTATTATTGCCCAAAAGGAAAGGCTGTATTTCTTTGCAGCATGCGGGAAAACAAAACAGTTCCTCGGAAATGAATTCCAGCATAGATCAGATTCAACAGATGTCGCCACATGTCATTTTAAAGTATCATAAAGGTATGAGCGCAGCTGGGGTTAGAATGGTTTGTTAAGTGTGGGGCAAACGGTTCTTAGTTTGTACACTAAAACTAGTCTGTAGATTTGCTCCATTGAGTTCTGATAATTCAAGACTTACGTATCGATTTACGCAGATCCAGATTTTAACTAAGATCATTAGAGTCTCTAGGATGTGTTCTTTACTACAGATTTGGAACATTGTTATCGCAGCGATCATGGGATAATAATTTTATCTATATATTTTGTGTCTTCAAAAATGAACGAGCTGGAAAATCATCAGAACCAGAATCAGGTGGAGAAAGTAATCAAGCAGGAAATCAGCAGATTCAGAAAACATTGAATCAGGGAGAAAGTAAACCAGTAAAAATCCTGGGCGTGTTTGAAGCAGGAAAAATTAGCAGAGTGGAACAGGACCAAAAAATTAATGTTAAGAATATACCTCATCATGTAAACATACACGCCAACGCCAGAACAAGTTGATTCTATGCCAGTATAAAAACTCCATGTGATTCAATGGGCCCCAAGTATTCATGGAATATTGAACTTAAAACTGTTGCCATTTTTGGCGCCCATTGTGATGATGGGTGCAGTTATTGCGGCTATAAAATATATACACAATTGAAACAGAAAACAAAAGCAATCAAAAAAATTCTGAACCATTAAAATGAGAAAGAACAACATCTGCACCGCAAAACGCAATAAACAAAAGATCATTTTGTTCCATTATAATGTGCAATAATATTTTAAATTTTTTTATAAAATTAAGATCATGCGTATTATAAAATGATAAAGTCAATAAATAAAAGAAAGGAGTCTATAAAAAGACATTCATAGACCAGAATTGTAATCAATGCGGGTGCTTCGGATGTAAATAACTTCATTAAAATCTATGACCGACCGCATCTCGCGCAGA
Organism: Conus ventricosus; assembly: GCA_018398815.1. Lineage (NCBI taxonomy): Eukaryota > Metazoa > Mollusca > Gastropoda > Neogastropoda > Conidae > Conus > Conus ventricosus. Next base: position 4,019,009 of record CM031625.1, on the reverse strand, counting down.
GAACGCTGAGCAAGACATCCCTCAACGATACGTCGTTTTTGAGGCGTGTGTGTACTATATTTGACATCTGCTATTTAAGATAAAAACATAGATTGGATTTTTTTATTTATTATAAGAACTTGTTGTACTTTAAGGATGACTTATCAAGAAACTTATTAAGAATTGATCAAGAACTTAATTAAAAACTTAATCAAGAATTATTAAGAACTTGAAGTATGTAATTAAAAAACTTAATTAAGAACTTGGGGTGACTTAATTAAGTATTGGGGTGATTCGGGGGTAGGAGTGTGTGTGGTTTAACACAGGCTTTATTATTTGTCATGTGTAACACCACTTGGTGTTGCAAGGACAGTGCTTGGCGTTTTTGAAATGCATTGGCTCTTTTGTTGCTAGTGCAAAGCAGCCACAAGTGCATTTAATAACAAAAGCTGATTAAAATAAACAAGACATGTTATAAAGTACACCCGCCTAAAAAGGCAGATAAGCAAGTAGGTGAACGGCGATAGCATGGACGCCACAAAGCAGGTGCGGTAAGAACTATTTTTTAGAAAACTGGTCCAGGGCTTTTGTGGGGCAGGAGTCCAGCAAGTAGGCCCACTTCAGGCACATGGAACGACGAAGCATGACGTAAAGCAGGTGAGTAAGAATATTTTTTGAAAACTGTCAGGCTTTGTGGGCAGGAGTCACGGCAAGTAGGCCACCGTTCCTCTGGCGCGTGAACGACGAAAGCATGACGTCCAACCACATAAGAGCACTTAGCCTAGTTTGCTGTGCTCCTCTTTTCTCAACCAGGCTTGCAACTGGCTTTGGCAGAGATACAGCAATTACTGCTGTTTTTCTTTCCATTCCCCTTTTCTCTGGCCAAGCTTTTATGGCGGCTCTAAACGCCAGTAGTGTACATCCGTCATTGTATATTTGGAGATTTATATGAAGATTGTGCCGGGATACACATACTCCTCTCCATCCTTGGATAGATGTACTAAGGTTTGCCTTCGCTGTTAACGATTACGGGGATTGTGGGAGCCCGCTTGGTCATGGTTATGTGTGGATATTGTTTCCAGTACTGTGCAAATTCGGCACTTGCAGCTTGCTTTTTAATTTCATTCAGCGTGCTTAAAATTGAAATCGAAAGGAAGGGGCCTACAGCAAAAACCTTGATATCCAAAAAAAAGACACTTGAAACAGCACGCTAATTTTCGTACGTGTACATCAGAATACCGGTTTTTTGCTTTCAAACAAAACAGCCAGTTTCCTTTGTTTATATCCTTTCATTTTCCTGCCACTTGTTTTACACCAATTCAAGAAGTAACCAAATGATTGTAAATTAACAAGGTCTGTGCATCTTGCCTCATCAATTTCTCTATCCTCTTTGTAGGTCTTTCTACAATTTCGGACTCTCATTTTATGTTTCGGAAAATATTGATCAGGTTAATGCTTCTCTAGAAATAGCCGATTGAACGTCAGCCTGATTGCCATAAGATAAGCATGTAATTCTTGCGGCGTTGAAAGATCTGTTCTCTTTTTTTGTCTCCTTTCTTTTCTTTTTAACAATTGCTCACGCTTTCTTTTAGGCTTCTGCGGCAAATCCTGGGGTCCTTCCTGTTTATCTTTTCAATTATTTCTGTCATTTTTTAAAGTAGTCTTGATTCTCTTGCAAAATAAACAATTTCTTCGTCAGTCCACATCCGTGGTGTTGCGGCGGTTAATAAGAGTGTTTGAGCTTGTTGGAAAGTTGTAGCTGATCTATTGCTTTCCACCATGTTTCATCAATTTCTTGATATAATATTTAGTGTCACTTCCAGCACTAGTAGAAGGCATTGAACACCAACTTCCTTGACTCGCCATGTTTTTAAACACACACAAGGTTCTCTCCGCCCCAGCCCGCCTGTGTCTCGAATGTAAAATCACAGTCAAGTAACCACGTCGTGAATTGCCCGACAGGTCGGTGGAAGAATGTGTGGCTTGAGCAGCCGTAAGGCTACGTTAAGAGACCGCTGATTGGTCAGGGTGGTGGAATCAGGCCAGCGGGAGTGTTAGCATAGACGTTCTAGTATGCTCGGCAGGAAGTTAAGGGGTGGAGAGGGGGGGGGGGGGGGGGGGGGGTGAATAGAGGGGTGGAGGCAGGTGCGGCCGTATTGATTTTGGCCTGTGTGTGAGTGAGTGTTGGTTTCTCTGTGTGTGCAGGTGTCAGTGTTTGTTTGCGTGGGTGTGTGGGTGTGTGAGAGAGAGTGGGAGAGAGAAAGAGAGAGAGAAAGGAGGAGTGAGAGAAAGTGTCAGTGTGTGTTAGTGTTCGTGTTTGTGTGTGTTTGTTTGTGTGTGTGTAGTGTGGGGTGTGTGTGTGTGCGTTGTGTGTGTGGTGTGTGTGTATGTGTGAGGAGTGTGTGTGTAGTGTGTGTGTGTGTGGGTGTGTGTCGTGTGTTGTCTGTTGTGTTCGTGCGTGCCCGTTCTGTCTGTCTGTCTGTCTGTCTAAGGGAAACTTACATTATAGGGCTTACTGGAAGTAATCAGATAGCTAGTGAACCCACCGTGTATTATGGGGCGCGTTCTAGTAACTGCTTAGTTTTCCCTTGTTACTTAGGGGGATGTGTTCAGTCCAAGATACTTTCCTCTATGAAAAGTTTAGTAAATTAGTATTGGACAACAGATATTACCCTACTCAGTTTCATTTGTTGTTTGTAGGGTCGTTATTTTTTGGTTATTGTCTAGAGAACAGGAATAGGCGGCTTTTAGGCCACGTTCGCCAAAAACGTGGGTGGAGTTGCAAGTGGTCAGAAGCGGCACATATTACAGTTCTCTACCATCTTGAAAAGGCTCTGTCCTACCTCCCCCCCCCCCCCACCGCCCCTCCTCCGTGTGGTTCCTGAGCGCACAGCAGTCATTCCCATGGGGAGAGAGTTCACACCTGGGGTGTGCCATTCCAAGGTGTACACGCTGAGGATCATGTTAGCTTGACTGAAGGTGGATGTGCATGCCATTGTTGAAATGATCTCCACTGCAAAATGATGCTGTAGAAACATTTTGGAAATATGTTCGTATGTTTCACAGTGTATTACAGGTGGACAGAATTTGAATCAGAAAGTGGATCGTTCATTGTTTCATCTATCAGACTTCTCTCTATGGTGATTGTATCTGACCATCAATACACTCCACAGTGTGTCCGTTAATCTAGTCATACGCTGGATGTGGTGTCATTTTAGGTCAAATATAATTCATGTGACTGCCACCATGGACCGCACATTGCTATATTTGATTTCGTCATAGATCAAAGATAATTGTACATGACCATCATGATTAAACCATACATGAATACGTTTGTAAATATATTTCACATGTAGTATGTTATTTTGCTCAGCAGTATTACTGAACAGCTAGCTTTGAATGATTTGAGTCAGAGTCAGACAATGCCATTGGTGGATTTAGGACCTGATACGTTCAGAATTAACAGCCCTTTTCTCAGACGTAAAGACACACACAGTCTACATACTATACTGCGAACAATGCCGATGTTCTAAATACTTTCAAAGCAAACTCCGCTGTTTTTTTAAATGAATGTAAAACTTGACCAACAGTGTTCATTCTTTACACGGTAAGGTAATGTCGCTTATAGCCCCGCTGACCGCAAGAGCCATATCAGTGCTGTCACCGCGTGGAAGTCAACTCACAAATCATATAATAAAAAACCCTCATTGACACAACTCTTTAAGATACACCTTTTAAAAATACCCCAGAATTTTTGTTTAAAATCTTTCCTCTATGAAATCTGAGATCAGATGAAAAATGTTAATCTTCTTCAGAAATCCAAAGATCGCGTCAGGTGAGACATCTCTGTTCAAGGTTTTCATTCTTTAATTCTGTACACAAAGACTCTCCAACATCCAAATCCTAGACAACACTGGATTTGTTAAACCTGCATGACATTACGGTCCCCCAAAGTCTGTGACTGATGGGAAACCTGGTTCTTATGCGTGGTGCTTCCTGGCACTGTGTGTGATGAAGAACTGTCCCACTCTTTACGATTAAGATTGAAAGTTCATCGTGTGACACTTGGAAATTCCCATACTCTTCCTGAGTTTCTCGCTTGATTGATTGCACAAGGGCTGATCCCAAGGGCCAGGAAGCCAGTGCAGCCATGGCCCTTTACACGCCCTCATCCCTTACTGAGCTGCCTTCAGAAAAGTGAAGCTGTTGGGATGGTGTCACCGATCTGTGTCAGCGCGGAAATCGTACAGACGCGCCGACGGCTCTGTATCAATTCGTGGCATCATTCCACGATGGGGGTGTAGGCTTACCGGGCCATATATGGTAGTTGTTGGGTTCAGGAAGGATGGTGGGGGTGTTGGATACCTGTATGTTCCAGTCATATTCTGGGTGTGCGTTTGCTACCAGGCACAGGCAGGGAAAGGATAAGTGTGGGGAGAGAGGGGGTTAGCCTTCCGTCTCTTGTTTTGTGTCGTGTCGAGTCCCGTTGCACGTGCGGTGTTGTAGAGTTCAGAACTCAGCAAGGAGTGAGTGCTGAGTCATCAGGCTTTAGTGGGGCCGGGTGGCTATCACTTCGGTCAAGTCCTTGGTGAAGAGCAGTTGGGCTTTTGTCTTGGTGCCAGCGTTTGTGCTGTGGGTCCGACTTCGGTCGACATTGTGAGCCGGCCCTCGTGGCGTAGTTGCTCTTGGCCGTGCAAGTCA
>CM031625.1:3993190-4013329 GCA_018398815.1 Conus ventricosus | reverse complement strand
TGTGGGAGGGTTTTTTTTTTTTTACGTCCGGCTTAGCGATCCGTGACAGATGGTGACTGGAGAGGTAGGGGCGTTGGGGGTGGGAGTGGGGAGTTGCGGGTGGGGTGGAGGGGTGCAGACTCACGTCAGTTGTAAGTAGATTTTGGGGTCCAGGACACGGCGTCTGTCCCTCAAAGACAAATTAGCAATCATCTGCACATTGTTACAGTGCTGACAAGAGCTCTCAACCTTTTTTCTGCCCTCCCCCCTCCCTCCCACTCTGCTGTAACTGCAGTTCTACTCCTTATCCCTGCTTACCCCCCTCTACGTTTGTACCTCATCCCCCCTTTTCCACCCAGGCTGGCTTTCAAGTTCCATCGATCAGACCCTTGTTACGTGTCCACTCATTGGTCCGCCTGTCTGCCCTGTCAAAGCTCTGGTGTAAGCGAGATGGATGGATGTTGAAGATTGTTTGGTTTCCCCTCCGTTTCCTGACCTCCACACTGGTGACATGTGATTACTGTGGTATTTTGTAACGAGAAAACTGACAGAGATACTGACGTCGCCAAGTTTCTACCGCGTTCAAAGGATGACTGGCAAGTATAAAAGTGATCATAGACAAACAGATCAGCCAGATGAACACAGCGACCATGGAGGCAACATGCCTGAGATCATTGATCTTCTTTAGGCAGGACATGAACGTACACACAAGCTAACAACAGAACGAAGCATACAATAATATGGAGTAAAACAGTGCTTTAGTATGTTCCTTTGTTTGGAGTATTCATGGCTTGATTTTAGTCAAAATTTCTTTACATTACGTTTATTAGAACAAAGCATACAATGTGGAGTAAAACGGTGCTTAAGTATGTTCCTTTGTTTGAATTATTCATGACTTACATTTAGTAACTGTTTCTTAATATTACTTTCTTCCATCCCCCCCCCCTCTCTCTCTCCCTCTCTGGCCCCTTTGGGTCATCTGGTGATTCAGTTCAACGTTTTTGTATTGTCATCTCTATACTTTCTAGATATCAAATCAGAGCATTTCATCAAACAAAAAAGATAAAAGTAGTGGATAAAGAAATCAGTATGCGCACACATCACACACACACACACACACACACACACACACACACACACACACACACACACACACACACACACACAAAACACACACACACACATGTAAATGTGTGCTCAGAGAGAGAGAGAGAGAGAGAGAGAGAGAGAGAGAGAGAGAGAGAGAGAGAGAGAGAGAGAGGGAGAGAGAGGAGAGCTACTATGTCCACGACCACCCCCCCAATCCATACCCTTCTCTCCCCCATCCCCGTTGTCTTCATCCCATATGATCCTCTCTCCTGTCTTCTAATCTCTCCTTCACCATCACTATTTCGTGGCTAAACAAACCAGTCCCCCAGTCAAGGAAACAGATCTTCATTGAGTTCCACGTCAGCGTTGGCTACACACAGTCTGACAGCCCATAGACAGTGACGTTTACATGTTATGCCATGTTTGTTGTGACAACCAGTGTACTGCGTCACACTAACGGTGATGTCACATGTATTAGTTCGGTGCTGTGACGTCAGAGTGTGTATGTCAAAAGGAGCGTTCACACTCACTTCATCAACTTGTGAAATTTAGACTGTGTCATCATAAAATCCCTGTCCAACAAACTGAGCTTTAAAGTCCATATGAAGACAAAGGGATCTGTGATGCATTGTAATAGAGGTGACACTGGACACCATTTTCAGGACATGTTTAGCTGCACGTTTCTGACTGTGACAGAACGTAGGTCATTATACGTACATAATTGTATCGTCATTTGCACCCAGTAAATGCTCTGAAACGTTTCTGTCTGATGAACGGCCAGAGTAAATCCAAGTAAGTAACGGTTGCTAAGTTTTCTTCTTCTTCTTCTTCTTCTTCTTCTTCTTCTTCTTCCTCTTCTTCTTCTCCTTAATTCCTTTCTGAACCTTTCTTTGTTTATAAGTGGGCAGAATCATAAAAAGACATTTACCGCGCCTAATTTCTATAATTCTTTACCCATTAAAGATTCAATTAATCAATCCATCAGTCTTCTTCTTCTTCTTCTCCATGATAGGGCATCTTGCGGAGGGCTGAGATATAAACAGCAAGAGTGGAATGGAGTCCTCTTCTCCCTCAACTCTTAGAAGAGACATTGGGTTTGTACACTGAAGACCTGTTGGTGAGTTCCTTCACCTCTGTCAGCAGTGTTCCAAAGCCCGGCTTCTTTACACTGAAGAGCTGTTGGTGACTTCCTTCACCTCTGTCAGTAGCGTTCCAAAGCCCGGCTTCTTTACTGGTCTCTCCAGTATGACCTCTGTGGTGACCGGATGATACAGAAAACCCTGACAGGCTTAGAGAATGATGAAATGAATTGCTGCTATCGCCTGACATAGTTTCTGTGACTTTCGCCATCTTTTTCTGAACCATCTTGGCGATTGTAACATTATCATTATCAATATTGTTATTGCTATTATCATTATTATTATTATTATTATCATCATCATCATCATTATTATTATTATTATTATTATCATTATCATTGTTGTTGTTATTATATTATTATTTTTGTTATTATCATCATCATCATCATCATCATCATCATCATCATCATCATCATCATCATCATTTGTTTTCGCATTTGTTTGTTCATAGCTACTTTGTCTGTTTATTGTCGTTTGATTTGGCGATGCCCACAACTTCACTTGTACTTTTTCGTGTTTATGAAAGACTTAACCTTCCATCCCGCCCCCCCCCCCCCCCCCCCCACCTACCAAAGCCCCCACATCCACCTTCACTCCAACCTAGCCACGTCCTCTTCCACCATATCCCCCCCCCCCCTCACCCCCCCCCCCCCCCCTTCTCCAACTGTCTTGGCCAATGGCCAAAGTTTCAAAGTGAAGCGATCTGTGGAGGGGAAGAGAAGGTGACGGGGAGCTGAAAGGAATCGATAACAGCCAGAAGAACATCCACGCCCACCGCCCGTCCTCCCTTCCTCCCTCTCCTCCCTAATCGTTTCTCGTCCAAGAGCAGATTCAATCGCATCGAAATGGGGGATAAGGATGATGGGGGGGAGGAAGAATGGGGAACCAGAGAGAGAGAGAGAGAGAGAGAAAGAGAGAAGAGAGAGAGAGAGGAGAGAGAGAGAGAGAGGAGAGAGAGAGAGAGAGAGAGAGGAGAAGAAGAGCGAGAGAGAGAGAAGAGAGAGAGAGAGAGAGAGAGAGAGAGAAGAAGAGAGAAGAGAGAGAGAGAGAGGGTAGGTGGGAAAAAGGTTGAGGTAAAGAAAAACACTTGCAGAAATTCAGACGAAGAAGAAAAGAATATGAAAAAGGAGTAAAAGAGAAGATAAATACAAAGAAGAAGAGAAAGAAGAGGCGGAAAAGCAGAATGACGAGAAGGGAGCATAAAACGATAGAGAAAGAAAGAAAGAAGAAGAAGAAGAGGAAGTAGTAGTAGTAGCAAGAAAGAAAAGAGAGAGAGAGAGAGAGAGAGAGAGAGAGAGAGAGAGAGAGAGAGAGAGAGAGAGAGAGAGGGACAGAGGCAGAGACAAAGTAAGAGTGAGAAGCAGAGAAAAGCATTGAGATGTGAACTCTCTCTCTCTCTCTCTCTCTCTCTCTCTCTCTCTCTCTCTCTCTCTCTCTCTCAAACAGAGACAAGACAAGACAAGACAAGTCTTTTATTCGTATAGGCCATAGCCCCTTAGAAGGGGGATGTACACAGAGCAACTTTACACGACACATTTCTAGTAGATGATGTAAACAACTTTAAGCTAACATAGAGTTACGCTGTTTAAAAACCTCTGTACAAATAAACAGCAAACTGTTTCACTATTTTATCATTTGTCGATGCCATTAACAAGATTAGTTTAAACAAGGATGGATGTCTAAAGTATTTAGGAGGGATATACTGTTGTCTTAAATCACTTAATTCTGGACATGAAAGAACAAAATGAACTTCATTCTCCTGCGATTCGTGACACAATGGACAAAAAATCATACGATCACCTACAACTCTATATCGTTGAGAATGTGCAAAGATATCTGAAATACCCAATCTAAACTTTGTCACAGCATGTCTCAAATGTTTATTAATCGCCATTGACAAATAGGTAGGAATGCAATGCATAGGATTTAATAGTCTGTAAATAGAAAACCTAGGGCTGTCTTCAACATGCGAGTTCCACCTCTGCCAACTACAATCAATCAATCTTTGCCGAAACACACGAACAAAACCATTTACATCACCAACACCCTGGTTTTCCCCACACAAAACCAAATCCGAATTCATACAATTTTAGTCTTAAATTAGAGGTCCAGTTTTTCTTTCCCCTGTTATCTAACTCTAAAAGCATAGTATAGGCTTTGTATGGCAATCTGTGTTGTTCCATTTGTGTTATTCTTAGCCAGTAACGAATACACTTTACCACTGAAGTTAAATGTATAGGGTATCTATTGGTCTCTCCATATACCAGATCGTTCGGTGTTTTCAAAGAAACACCAATAAATTTCTTAAGAGCATACAGGTGGATTTTCTCAATGTGCATAGCAGCAGAATCAAAACCCCATATTTCAGCACCATATTGTAGCATCGGTTGAATTTGAGCATCAAATAATTTCAAAAATAAAGTCAAAGATTCATTATTCAACATCGTTAATTTCTTCAGTATACACAATAATGCATATTTAGCTCTACTTGCAAGATCTTTACAAGCGAAGGTAAAGCTTAAACGTGTAGAAAAATATATGCCAAGATATTTGTAAGCATTCACAACGGGCATAGCAGTTCCATTATATACCCACCTTTCTCTGGCTGCAAGATATCCACCCTTTCTGAACACAATTATATTGCTTTTATTCATGTTTATGTTTAATCGAAGTGAAGCGGATGCTCTTTCTAAACTGTTCAACTGGGTTTGTAAACCAACTATCGTTTCAGACATCAATGCAACATCGTCAGCTAAAAGAAGAATGAAAATTTCCAAAACATCATTTATGAATTTTGCTCCATGTCGTCCAGAATTAGTCACTTCTTTCGTTAATTCATTAATGAACAAAGAAAACAAAATGGGACTACAAACATCCCTTGTTTAACTCCAGTTGTACAGGTTATATAATCAGTCAGAGAACCGCCGCTTCTTACTCTAGCTTTTACAGAGTCGTACATGCTCATGACACATTGATACAATTTACCTCTTATCCCATTTTTAAACAAAATTCGCCATAATATACTCCTGTTAACAGAATCAAATGCTTTCTCAAAATCAATAAAAGCGACGTAATAATTTACGATTCAAACAAAACTGCTTTTGCACAAACGCCATTAAAGTGAACATGTGGTCTATCGTGGAGTAATTTCGTTTAAATCCAGCTTGGCATTCACCTGTGAGGTTCTTTTCCTCTACCCACATCCTGCAGTCTTGCATTGATAACAGTACTGTACAATTTACTACAAACATTACACAAAGAAATTCCTCTATAATTATTAGGATCATCAACATTACCCTTTTTATATAAAGGAAGAACTATTGATTCTGTCCACAGCACAGGAAAAACACCCCTGTCAAATACAGAATTGAAATACTTTGTAACAAAATCCAATATCAAATTAGACTTACATGCATTTTTCACCATTTCACCAATAATACTATCAGGGCCACTAGCTTTATGACTTTTCAGTTTTCTTAAGGCCATCATAATTTCATCCCTTGAAATTGGACGATTGAAAATAATCGTTACTGGAATTACTATCATCACTGAGGTCATGTTGAACATTTCCACTGCCTTCCTCATCTGTAACATCATCTGTGTCAACGTCTTTTTCAAGCAGTTTCTGAAAATGTTGAAACCAGTCTTCCAAACCAATGTTATTAGACGGTTGTTTTCCTTTATTGTTGATTTTACGCATTGAGTTCCAAAACTCCCTTTGGTCATTCACAGAAGAAACCAACTGTTCTACTAAATTACTGTTAAACTGTTTACGTTTGTGTTTCAACAGATTCTTGTATTCACGCCTGGCTGCACAGTAAGAAAAATGATCAGGGGGTAATAAAGTGCGACGATATTTATTTAAATGGTTACGGGCCTTTCTTTTACCGTTACGACACTCTACGTCATACCAGTCATCACAACTGTGTTTTGCATTTATGTTAAACTGTTTTTTCATACATTCAGCTGCATCTTTTAGGCAACTGTTAAATATACTCAAAGATTCGTTAACATCAACACCAATTTTTGTAATCGCCATTTCTATTCTCTCCTGAATTTCAGGAGAGCACATTGCATCACTGAAAGTACTGGCATAAGTCTCATTCCATACATACTTCTCCATTACACATCTACCAATATTCATTTTCGCATTATTTATTGTTTCATTAGAAAAACTGAATTTCATCATTACAGGCATATGGTCAGATTCAACTCTTTCTAACACATGCAGTTTCACAATTATTAACAAATTTTGCAAGCAAATCACGTGACATTATAAAATAATCATTGACGCTATTGCCTCTCTCAGAAATGTATGTGTAGCGATTGTCGAAATCGCCCTGACACATACCATTCACAATATTCAAATTCAAAGCAGTGCACATATTAATCAACATCTTACCGTAGTTGTTCAGCACAGTATCTTCGGACTTCCTGTTCGTACATACAGGATTACTTAAATGCTTATGGCCAAAAGGCAACCCATCGTCTTCCAAATCATGTGAAATATTTGAAGTCCTGCTGTTAAAATCTCCACTTAATAACACATAAGCATCATCAACAGAAAGTAAACAATCACTCACAAACTCTTCAAGCATACTTATTCCATTGTCATTGCCAGCATATGTATAATAAGGTGAGTCTGCCGGTGGTATGTAAGCGCAGATGTACAAAATATTTTTGTTCAAGCACATCAGAGATTTATCAATCACAAAAGCAAAACAACAATCCGATTGAATATCCAATAATTCAACAAATGAACAGAGTTCGTGCCTCACAAGACAAACGTCCACCAGAGCGCCTTCCACGGGTTGTAAGTTTAATGGCAGGCTTACAGAATTTCTTATATCCCATAAATATTGACGAATGAAACTCTTCCAAAAATGTTTCAACAAAACAAATGAAAATCGAAGGAACAAACAAACGATACAAATTCTTTATCATGTAATTTAGAAAGTAAACCATTTACATTCCAGTGAAGAAAAGACAAACATTTAGAATTATTATATACAACAGAGCGATCTGGTCAAGACTTTCAGTGAATACGGGAGAGAGCCCGCCCCCTCTGTCATGTAATGCGTCACACGCGGTGTCTGAAGCCGAGTCATTCAACACATGCTCAGTGTCAACATGCACATCTTCACATTCATACGCTGGCTGTACCACTGGCACAACACACCTGGTCACCCGTCTCTTGATCAGCACGTGCAAGTTCACTGCTAAACCCGCTACACTGTGACAGCAAAACCGGTGCACACTGAAAGTTTGTTCCCTCTACTGAATGACCATGAGTATCTCTGGGCCGGCCAACGTCCTATCTCATTTCTACCAGCCGGTCACCAGAATCGACAGAGTACTTCTTTCCGTCTATCAGGAGGTGGTCAAATACCATGGTAGCCCGTTTACCCTCACCACGAGCTCTCTTTAGATGCGGTGTCAACCTCCTCCTAACTTCTCTCACTCGACTGGAAAAGTCCTCACTAATGAAAATCTGACTTCCCCGTAGCTTTCCTTTAGCTTTAAGCACATCTAATTTCTGCTTATAAAAGACGCATCTAGCAATCACGGGGGAGTCGGACTTAGAGTTTATTCGGTGGACCCTGTCGAATTCTATGTCACGAGACAGCTCCAACCTGTCAGTGAGAAGTTCATTTACAATACCTTCACACTCAGCGGTTGTCTCGTTGTCCTTCCTTGGTAATCCATAGAACACCAGGTTGTTCCTCTTGGACCGCCCCTCCAGGTCGTCCGTCTTCCTCTCCAGATCTTCAATCTTCTTGCCGAGATCATCGTTCCTTCTCTGCAGGTCTTCGTTCTGTTGACGGAGCGTGACGACCTCCTCCCTCAGCCCCCTCAGCTCGTCCTTCATTTCCACGTAGTCTTCATGGAGGATGCGGATCTCTTCTTTCACTTCTCCAATCCTACTGTCCAGCTTCGTATCCAAGGAGCTCAGCATTCCTATCACGTCAGACAGGGTAGGCTGACTTGCTGTTCCACCGAAGTACTGCTTGAAGGGTTGTCCGTCCTGTCTAGACTGACTCTGCTGCTTGTTGATCTTGTGCTGGTCAGTCGGGATTGCCTCATGCTTTCCTTGCTGTCTTTGGTCTGAGAAGGTTGGGTCCCGGATTGCTTTCCACGTCTCCACAGCGAAGGAGAAAACTGCCCCAGTACAAATAAGAGAGGAGCAATCCTACTATGACACCGTCTTTTCTTCCTTTCAGTGTCAACATGGCGCAGTAGAGGGCCCTCTTCTGCCTTGCACGTTTAAACATGAAGGCCTGATAGACCGCATGAAAACAGCCACACACTGATCTGAAATGCAGTGCAGCCGATGGCATGGCTCTTCGTGTAACTTGCTGCCAAACGTCGAAGCATGGAACGATCTGTAGCCAACGCAGTTCTTCTTATTTGCCAGACAGGATAACAAGTGACTTCTCGCGAAGACAGCAGCTCACAAACCCCCCTCTCAAACAGAGAGAGAGAGAGAGAGAGAGAGAGAGAGAGAGAATTAACTGGAAACGTGTTGCGCAAAGTGAGTGTGGAAAGTTGTAAATTCCAGAAGAGCTAAAATAGTGCAGCAACAGCCAATGAAGTACTGAAGGAATGCGCGATTTCCTTGACTGGACATTCACATGCGCAGCACCCTGTAAACCACTCTGTCTTACAACCTCCCCCCCTCTAAGGAGTCTGTGATAACGACTGACAACATGAACGTAGCGTTCACGTGATGTTAGAAAACACCTTGTTCTTGGCACCAGTGTCTCACTGCTGGATATCACACGAGTAAGTATGACTCGCGCTCATGTACAGGATCCGAACGAAGGTGTCACACACCATGAAGAAACAATAGCCACAATGATACTGTTTGTTCTGTGGGCCAATGAAAGGTGTCAGTCACCATGAAGAAACAATAGCCATAATGATACTGTTTGTTCTGTGGACTAATGAAAGGTGTCACACACCATGAAGAAACAATAGCCACAATGATACTGTTTGTTCTGTGGGCCAATGAAAGGTGTCAGTCACCATGAAGAAACAATAGCCACAATGATACTGTTTGTTCTGTGGACTAATGAAAGGTGTCACACACCATGAAGAAACAATAGCCACAATGATACTGTTTGTTCTGTGGGCCAATGAAAGGTGTCAGTCACCATGAAGAAACAATAGCCATAATGATACTGTTTGTTCTGTGGGCTAATGAAAGGTGTCAGTCACCATGAAGAAACAATAGCCACAATGATACTGTTTGTTCTGTGGGCTAATGAAAGGTGACACACATGAAGAAACAATAGCCACAATGATACTGTTTGTTCTGTGGGCTAATGAAAGAAGGTGTCAGTCACCATGAAGAAACAATAGCCACAATGATACTGTTTGTCCTGTGGGCCAATGAAAGGTGTCAGTCACCATGAAGAAACAATAGCCACAATGATACTGTTTGTTCTGTGGGCTAATGAAAGAAGGTGTCAGTCACCATGAAGAAACAATAGCCACAATGATACTGTTTGTTCTGTGGGCTAATGAAAGGTGTCAGTCACCATGAAGAAACAATAGCCACAATGATACTGTTTGTTCTGTGGACTAATGAAAGAAGGTGACAGTCACCATGAAGAAACAATAGCCACAATGATACTGTTTGTTCTGTGGGCTAATGAAAGGTGACACACATGAAGAAACAATAGCCACAATGATACTGTTTGTTCTGTGGGCTAATGAAAGAAGGTGTCAGTCACCATGAAGAAACAATAGCCACAATGATACTGTTTGTTCTGTGGACTAACGAAAGAAGGTGTCAGTCACCATGAAGAAACAATAGCCACAATGATACTGTTTGTTCTGTGGGCTAATGAAAGGTGTCACACACCATGAAGAAACAATAGCCACAATGATACTGTTTGTTCTGTGGGCCAATGAAAGAAGGTGTCACACACCATGAAGAAACAATAGCCATAATGATACTGTTTGTTCTGTGGGCCAATGAAAGGTATCAGTCACCATGAAGAAACAACAGCCACAATGATACTGTTTGTTCTGTGGACTAATGAAAGAAGGTGTCATTCACCATGAAGAAACAACAGCCACAATGATACTGTTTGTTCTGTGGACTAACGAAAGGTGTCAGTCACCATTAAGAAACGATAGCCACAATGATACTGTTTGTTCTGTGGGCCAATGAAAGGTGTCAGACACCAAGAAGAAACAATAGCCACAATGATACTGTTTGTTCTGTGGGCTAATGAAAGGTGTCAGTCACCAAGAAGAAACAATAGCCATAATGATACTGTTTGTTCTGTGGGCTAATGAAAGAAGGTGTCGCACACCATGAAGAAACAATAGCCACAATGACACTGTTTGTTTTGTGGACTAATGAAAGAAGGTGTCAGTCACCATGAAGAAACAATAGCCACAATGATACTGTTTGCTCTGTGGGCTAATGAAAGAAGGTGTCAGTCACCATGAAGAAACAATAGCCACAATGATACTGTTTGTTCTGTGGGCCAATGAAAGGTGTCAGTCACCATGAAGAAACAATAGCCATAATGATACTGTTTGTTCTGTGGGCTAATGAAAGGTGTCTGTCACCATGAAGAAACAATAGCCACAATGATACTGTTTGTTCTGTGGGCCAATGAAAGAAGGTGTCGCACACCATGAAGAAACAATAGCCACAATGATACTGTTTGTTCTGTGGGCTAATGAAAGAAGGTGTCGCACACCATGAAGAAACAATAGCCACAATGATACTGTTTGTTCTGAGGGCCAATGAAAGAAGGTGTCAGTCACCATGAAGAAACAATAGCCACAATGATACTGTTTGTTCTGTGGGCTAATGAAAGAAGGTGTCGGTCACCATGAAGAAACAATAGTCACAATGATACTGTTTGTTCTGTGGACTAATGAAAGGTGTCAGTCACCATGAAGAAACAATAGCCACAATGATACTGTTTGTTCTGTGGATTAATGAAAGGTGTCACACACCATGAGAAAACAATAGCCACAATGATACTGTTTGTTCTGTGGGCTAATGAAAGGTGTCAGTCATCATGAAGACACAATAGCCACAATGATACTGTTTGTTCTGTGGGCTAATGAAAAGTGTCAGTCACCATGATGTCACAATAGCCATAATGATACTGTTTGTTCTGTTGGCCAATGAAAGGCGTCAGTCACCATGAAGAAACAATAGCCACAATGATACTGTTTGTTCTGTGGGCTAATGAAAGAAGGTGTCAGTCACCATGAAGAAACAATAGCCATAATGATACTGTTTGTTCTGTGGGCTAATGAAAGAAGGTTTCGCACACCATGAAGAAACAATAGCCACATTGATACTGTTTGTTCTGTGGGCCAATGAAAGGTGTCACACACCATGAAGAAACAATAGCCACAATGATACTGTTTGTTCTGTGGGCTAATGAAAGGCGTCAGTCAACATGAAGAAACAATAGCCACAATGATACTGTTTGTTCTGTGCGCTAATGAAAGGCGTCAGTCAACATGAAGAAACAATAGCCACAATGATACTGTTTGTTCTGTGGGCTAATGAAAGGTGTCAGTCACCATGAAGAAACAATAGCCACAATGATACTGTTTGTTCTGTGGGCTAATGAAAGAAGGTGTCAAACACCATGAAGAAACAATAGTCACAATGATACTGTTTGTTCTGTGGGCTAATGAAAGGTGTCAGTCACCATGAAGAAACAATAGCCACAATGATACTGTTTGTTCTGTGGACTAATGAAAGCTGTCACACACCATGAAGAAACAATAGCCACAATGATACTGTTTGTTCTGTGGGCTAATGAAAGGCGTCAGTCAACATGAAGAAACAATAGCCACAATGATACTGTTTGTTCTGTGGGCTAATGAAAGAAGGTGTCGGTCACCATGAAGAAACAATAGCCACAATGATACTGTTTGTTCTGTGGGCTAACGAAAGGTGTCAGTCACCATGAAGAAACAATAGCCATAATGATACTGTTTGTTCTGTGGGCTAATGAAAGCGTCAGTCACCATGAAGAAACAATAGCCATAATGATACTGTTTGTTCTGTGGGCCAATGAAAGAAGGTGTCACACACCATGAAGAAACAATAGTCACAATGATACTGTTTGTTCTGTGGACTAATGAAAGGTGTCAGTCACCATGAAGAAACAATAGCCACAATGATCTGTGGGATAATGAAAGAAGGTGTCACACACCATGAAGAAACAATAGCCACAATGATACTGTTTGTTCTGTGCGCTAATGAAAGAAGGTGTCGGTCACCATGAAGAAACAATAGTCACAATGATACTGTTTGTTCTGTGGGCTAATGAAAGAAGGTGTCGGTCACCATGAAGAAACAATAGTCACAATGATACTGTTTGTTCTGTGGGCTAATGAAAGGTGTCAGTCACCATGAAGAAACAATAGCCACAATGACACTGTTTGTTCTGTGGGCTAATGAAAGGTGTCAGTCACCATGAAGAAACAATAGCCATAATGATACTGTTTGTTCTGTGGGCCAATGAAAGGCGTCAGTCACCATGAAGAAACAATAGCCACAATGATACTGTTTGTTCTGTGGGCTAATGAAAGGTGTCAGTCACCATGAAGAAACAACAGCCACAATGATACTGTTTGTTCTGTGGGCTAATGAAAGAAGGTGTCAGTCACCATGAAGAAACAATAGTCACAATGATACTGTTTGTTCTGTGGGCTAATGAAAGGTGTCACACACCATGAAGAAACAATAGCCACAATGATACTGTTTGTTCTGTGGGCTAATGAAAGGTGTCAGTCACCATGAAGAAACAATAGCCACAATGATACTGTTTGTTCTGTGGGCTAATGAAAGGTGTCAGTCACCATGAAGAAACAATAGCCACAATGATACTGTTTGTTCTGTGGGCCAATGAAAGGTGTCACACACCATGAAGAAACAATAGCCACAATGATACTGTTTGTTCTATGGGCTAATGAAAGGTGTCAGTCACGATGAAGAAACAATAGTCACAATGATACTGTTTGTTCTGTGGGCTAATGAAAGAAGGTGTCAAACACCATGAAGAAACAATAGTCACAATGATACTGTTTGTTCTGTGGGCTAATGAAAGGTGTCAGTCACCATGAAGAAACAATAGCCACAATGATACTGTTTGTTCTGTGGGCTAGTGAAAGAAGGTGTCAAACACCATGAAGAAACAATAGTCACAATGATACTGTTTGTTTCTGTGGGCTAATGAAAGGTGTCAGTCACCATGAAGAAACAATAGCCACAATGATACTGTTTGTTCTGTGGGCTAATGAAAGGTGTCAGTCACCATAAAGAAACAATAGCCACAATGATACTGTTTGTTCTGTGGGCTAATGAAAGGTGTCAGTCACGATGAAGAAACAATAGCCACAATGATACTGTTTGTTCTGTGGGCTAATGAAAGGTGTCAGTCACCATAAAGAAACAATAGCGACAATGATCTGTGGGCTAATGAAAGGTGTCACACACCATGAAGAAACAAGAGCCACAATGATACTGTTTGTTCTGTGGGCTAATGAAAGAAGGTGTCACACACCATGAAGAAACAATAGCCACAATGATACTGTTTGTTCTGTGGGCTAAAGAAAGAAGGTGGGAAACACCATGAAGAAACAATAGTCACAATGATACTGTTTGTTCTGTGGGCTAATGAAAGGTGTCAGTCACCATGAAGAAACAATAGCCACAATGATACTGTTTGTTCTGTGGGCTAATGAAAGGTGTAAGTCACCATGAAGAAACAATAGCCACAATGATACTGTTTGTTCTGTGGGCCAATGAAAGAAGGTGTCAAACACCATGAAGAAACAATTGCCACAATGATACTGTTTGTTCTGTGGGCTAATGAAAGGTGTCAGTCACCATGAAGAAACAATAGCCACAATGATACTGTTTGTTATGTGGGCTAATGAAAGAAGGTGTCACACACCATGAAGAAACAATAGCCACAATGATCTGTGAGCTAATGAAAGAAGGTGTCACACACCATGAAGAAACAATAGCCACAATGATACTGTTAGTTCTGTGGGCTAATGAAAGAAGGTGTCGGTCACCATGAAGAAGCAATAGCCACAATGATACTGTTTGTTCTGTGGGCTAATGAAAGAAGGTGTCGGTCACCATGAAGAAACAATAGTCACAATGATACTGTTTGTTCTGTGGGCTAATGAAAGAAGGTGTCACACACCATGAAGAAACAATAGCCACAATGATACTGTTTGTTCTGTGGGCTAATGAAAGGTGTCAGTCACCATGAAGACACAATAGCCACAATGATACTGTTTGTTCTGTGGGCTAATGAAAGGTGTCAGTCACCATGAAGAAACAATAGCCACAATGATACTGTTTGTTCTGTGGGCTAATGAAAGGTGTCAGTCACCATGAAGAAACAACAGCCACAATGATACTGTTTGTTCTGTGGGCTAATGAAAGAAGGTGTCAGTCACCATGAAGAAACAATAGTCACAATGATACTGTTTGTTCTGTGGGCTAATGAAAGGTGTCACACACCATGAAGAAACAATAGCCACAATGATACTGTTTGTTCTGTGGCTAATGAAAGGTGTCAGTCACCATGAAGAAACAATAGCCACAATGATACTGTTTGTTCTGTGGGCTAATGAAAGGTGTCAGTCACCATGAAGAAACAATAGCCACAATGATACTGTTTGTTCTGTGGGCCAATGAAAGGTGTCACACACCATGAAGAAACAATAGCCACAATGATACTGTTTGTTCTATGGGCTAATGAAAGGTGTCAGTCACGATGAAGAAACAATAGTCACAATGATACTGTTTGTTCTGTGGGCTAATGAAAGAAGGTGTCAAACACCATGAAGAAACAATAGTCACAATGATACTGTTTGTTCTGTGGGCTAATGAAAGGTGTCAGTCACCATGAAGAAACAATAGCCACAATGATACTGTTTGTTCTGTGGGCTAGTGAAAGAAGGTGTCAAACACCATGAAGAAACAATAGTCACAATGATACTGTTTGTTCTGTGGGCTAATGAAAGGTGTCAGTCACCATGAAGAAACAATAGCCACAATGATACTGTTTGTTCTGTGGGCTAATGAAAGGTGTCAGTCACCATAAAGAAACAATAGCCACAATGATACTGTTTGTTCTGTGGGCTAATGAAAGGTGTCAGTCACGATGAAGAAACAATAGCCACAATGATACTGTTTGTTCTGTGGGCTAATGAAAGGTGTCAGTCACCATAAGAAACAATAGCGACAATGATCTGTGGGCTAATGAAAGGTGTCACACACCATGAAGAAACAAGAGCCACAATGATACTGTTTGTTCTGTGGGCTAATGAAAGAAGGTGTCACACACCATGAAGAAACAATAGCCACAATGATACTGTTTGTTCTGTGGGCTAAAGAAAGAAGGTGGGAAACACCATGAAGAAACAATAGTCACAATGATACTGTTTGTTCTGTGGGCTAATGAAAGGTGTCAGTCACCATGAAGAAACAATAGCCACAATGATACTGTTTGTTCTGTGGGCTAATGAAAGGTGTAAGTCACCATGAAGAAACAATAGCCACAATGATACTGTTTGTTCTGTGGGGCCCAAAGAAAGAAGGTGTCAAACACCATGAAGAAACAATTGCCACAATGATACTGTTTGTTCTGTGGGCTAATGAAAGGTGTCAGTCACCATGAAGAAACAATAGCCACAATGATACTGTTTGTTATGTGGGCTAATGAAAGAAGGTGTCACACACCATGAAGAAACAATAGCCACAATGATCTGTGAGCTAATGAAAGAAGGTGTCACACACCATGAAGAAACAATAGCCACAATGATACTGTTAGTTCTGTGGCTAATGAAAGAAGGTGTCGGTCACCATGAAGAAGCAATAGCCACAATGATACTGTTTGTTCTGTGGGCTAATGAAAGAAGGTGTCGGTCACCATGAAGAAACAATAGTCACAATGATACTGTTTGTTCTGTGGGCTAATGAAAGAAGGTGTCACACACCATGAAGAAACAATAGCCACAATGATACTGTTTGTTCTGTGGGCTAATGAAAGGTGTCAGTCACCATGAAGACACAATAGCCACAATGATACTGTTTGTTCTGTGGGCTAATGAAAGGTGTCAGTCACCATGAAGAAACAATAGCCACAATGATACTGTTTGTTCTGTGGGCTAATGAAAGGTGTCAGTCACCATGAAGAAACAATAGCCACAATGATCTGTGGGCTAATGAAAGATGTCAGTCACCATGAAGAAACAATAGCCACAATGATACTGTTTGTTCTGTGGGCTAATGAAAGAAGGTGTCAGGCACCATGAAGAAAACAATAGCCACAATGATACTGTTTGTTCTGTGGGCTAATGAAAGGTGTCAGTCACCATGAATAAACAATAGCCATAATGATGCTGTTTGTTCTGTGGGCTAATGAAAGGTGTCAGTCACCATGAAGAAACAATAGCCACAATGATACTGTTTGTTCTGTGGACTAATGAAAGGTGTCAGTCACCATGAAGAAACAATAGCCACAATGATACTGTTTGTTCTGTGGGCTAATGAAAGGTGTCTGTCACCATGAAGAAACAATAGCCACAATGATACTGTTTGTTCTGTGGGCTAATGAAAGGTGTCAGTCACCATGAAGAAACAATAGCCACAATGATACTGTTTGTTCTGTGGGCCAATGAAAGAAGGTGTCACACACCATGAAGAAACAATAGCCATAATGATACTGTTTGTTCTGTGGGCCAATGAAAGGTGTTAGTCACCATGAAGAAACAATAGCCACAATGATGCATTTTCTTCTGTGGGCCGATTTGTTCACACTTACTGTTTCCCTCTTTTTGAAACACACTACGAAAAGAATCTTACAGGTCAGAAAAGGGGTGTAGCACCACAGGCTTATGATCGTAGGGACAGCGAACTACAAGAGGGTCATTGTGTTAAGGGTATGGAATTATGGAAGATGTAACCAACCCCTCTCCTTCCGTCACCTTTAACCTTCCCTGATCAATTGGAATCAGGTAGCCATTCCCTGCTGGGTGGACAGACAGGGTTTCCAAGCCGTCAACGTCAGTCACTGTGAGCGGTTCCTCAGTGACAGGAGGGCTGACCCACAGCGACAGTCCTCAGTGACAGGAGGGCTGACCCACAGCGACAGTCCTCAGTGACAGGAGGGCTGACCCACAGCGACAGTCATCAGTGAGATGAGGGCTGACCCACAGCGACAGTCCTCAGTGACAGGAGGGCTGACCCACAGCGACAGTCATCAGTGAGATGAGGGATGACCCACAGCGACAGTCCTCAGTGACAGGAGGGCTGACCCACAGCGACAGTCCTCAGTGACATGAGGGCTGACCCACAGCGACAGTCCTCAGTGACATGACATGAGGGCTGACCCACAGCGACAGTCATCAGTGAGATGAGGGCTGACCCACAGCGACAGTCCTCAGTGACATGACATGAGGGCTGACCCACAGCGACAGTCCTCAGTGACAGGAGGGCTGACCCACAGCGACAGTCATCAGTGAGATGAGGGCTGACCCACAGCGACAGTCCTCAGTGACAGGAGGGCTGACCCACAGCGACAGTCATCAGTGAGATGAGGGATGACCCACAGCGACAGTCCTCAGTGACAGGAGGGCTGACCCACAGCGACAGTCCTCAGTGACATGAGGGCTGACACCACAGCGACAGTCCTCAGTGACATGACATGAGGGCTGACCCACAGCGACAGTCATCAGTGAGATGAGGGCTGACCCACAGCGACAGTCCTCAGTGACATGACATGAGGGCTGACCCACAGCGACAGTCCTCAGTGACAGGAGGGCTGACCCACAGCGACAGTCCTCAGTGACAGGAGGGATGACCCACAGCGACAGTCATCAGTGGCATGACATGAGGGCTGACCCACAGCGACAGTCCTCAGTGACATGACATGAAGGCTGACCCACAGCGACAGTCCTAAGTGACATGAGGGCTGACCCACAGCGACAGTCCTCAGTGACATGACATGAGGGCTGACCCACAGTGACAGTCATCAGTGAGATGAGGGCTGACCCACAGCGACAGTCATCAGTGACATGAGGGCTGACCCACAGCGACAGTCCTCAGTGACATGACATGAGGGCTGACCCACAGCAACAGTCCTCAGTGACATGACATGAGGGCTGACCCACAGTGACAGTCATCAATGACATGACATGAGGGCTGACCCACAGTGACAGTCATCAGTGACATGAGGTCTGACCCACAGCGACAGTCCTCAGTGACATGAGGGCTGACCCACAGCGACAGTCCTCAGTGACATGACATGAGGGCTGACCCACAGCGACAGTCCTCAGTGACATGACATGAGGGCTGACTCACAGCGACAGTCCTCAGTGACATGACATGAGGGCTGACCCACAGTGACAGTCCTCAGTGACATGACATGAGGGCTGACCCACAGTGACAGTCATCAGTGAGATGACGGCGGACCCACAGCGACAGTCAGTGAGATGACATGAGGGCTGACCCACAGCGACAGTCCTCAGTGACATGACATGAGGGCTGACCCACAGTGACAGTCATCAGTGACAGGAGGGCTGACCCACAGCGACAGTCATCAGTGACATGAGGGCTGACCCACAGCGACAGTCCTCAGTGACATGACATGAGGGCTGACCCACAGCGACAGTCTTCAGTGACATGACATGAGGGCTGACCCACAGCGACAGGAAGCTAGTGCAGTCATCAGCCTTGACATACCCCATCCCCTCACTGATCTTCCTCTAGGAAAGTGGGGGTGGGGGTGGGGGTGGGGGCTAAGGGTGGGGGGAGGTCGGAGCATCAGGGATGGGGGATGGAGAAGCGGGACCTCGGGGCAGGTGTGCAGACTTTCCTTGGTTGTAATTCGATTTCGGCGGCCAGGACTTGGCGTCTCTCCCTCAAAGACAAATTAGCAATCATCTGCACATTGTTCCAGGACTGACAGGAGCTCCTGACGATTTTATCTACACCCCCCCTCCCCCGCCATCCACCCCACTGCAGTTGTCTACCCCCTACTTGTTCTCCCACCCACATCTCTGTTTCTCATCCCGTTCTGCTCCCTGTGTAACAGGGATGGCTTTCAAGTCCCATCAATCAGAGCTACGTTACGTGTCCGTTCATTGGTCCGCCGTTCTGCCCTGTCAGAGCTTTGGTGAAAGTGAGATGGATGGATGCTCTGGGCTGTTTGTTTTTTCACCTGACCCAAACAATGGGGATCTGTGATTGCTAGGGTATTCTGTGATGAAAAAAACAAAAACAAAACAAAAACCAACAAACAACTGCGAGAGATGCCGACATGACTGAAATTCTTGCACGATTGAATGATTATTTGGAAGTATGAACATAGCTGTTGATGCACTGAACCACAAGATGAACGTAACAAACATGGAAGCATTCCGCCTCAACTATTGGTCATCTTCAAGCAAGACAAAAACTAACCAACCAACCAACAACAGAAACAAACATACAATGCAGGGAGGGAGGGAGGGAGGGGGCGAAGAAAAAGTGCTTAAACATCATCATAATAATTATTATCATTATTTTGATAATTATTATCATTATCATTATAAGTATTATATCATTGTATCATTATCATTATCATTATTATCATTATTTTTCTAGTATTATTTTCATTATCATTATCATTCTTTCTTTTCTATGTTCATATCATTCTTGATGTCCTTGTCGCTTTCACTGTGTTTATCAAGGTTTTATTTGGCAATGCTGGCCACGCCATTAAGCACACTTCTGTGCTCACCAATGGCTTCATCCCACCCTCCCCACAGCCTCCACATCCACATTAACTCCCCAATGGCTTCATCCCACCCTCTCCACAGCCTCCACATCCACATTAACTCCCCAATGGCTTCATCCCTTCACCCTCCCCACAGC
>CM031625.1:3988190-3990690 GCA_018398815.1 Conus ventricosus | reverse complement strand
AAAAAGGCGCAGCGCTGCTTCCAACATCTACACCTCATTCAAGAGTAGCAAACAGCGCACAGCGAAAAGGTAATCAATTTCAAGTAATTAACGTAATTTCATAAAATGTGACAGGCGAGAAAAACCTTCATTGCCCAGATTCCTTCTCACCGATTACTTTAATTTAGAATCACGGATTCGATTTTTTAGGAGACAAAAAAACATGTACGACATACGACAAGAAGATGGAGTGCTAATTTTGTCGATAGACGTACTGAATAAATGTAGTTTTGATACTTTTTTTTTCTCTCTTTCCATTTGCAGCAGCAAGATGGTGGCCTCTCTTAAGAGCCAACACAACACATCGATTCAGGACGTAAAAGCTTTTAGCTCAATCAGTAACATGATCGTCCATTACTCTGCTAGCTATCAAAATATCTGAGAGAGAGAGAGAGAGAGAGAGAGAGAGAGAGAGAGAGAGAGAGAGAGAGGGAGAGAGAGAGACAGAGACAGAGAGAGAGAGAGAGACAGACAGACACACACACACACACACACACACACACAGAGAGAGAGAGAGAGAGAGAGAGAGAGAGAGAGAGAGAGAGAGAGAGAGAGAGAGAGAGAGAGAGAGAGTTTGATTTCCTTTATTTCTCATCTTCTTTTGTTTTTCTTGTTTTTCACTTCTTCGTACTTCATTTATTTAAAAAAAAAAAAAAAAATATATATATCTTCTGTCAGGGAAGTATTGTTTTATGCATTTTCCAGTATGATGTTTGTAGCGTCTGTAGAAGGCTTATCTGTTGATAACATAAGTGTATCTTTTGTATTGTGTATTGAATAAACATCACTTTGTACTTTCGTTTTTGGGTCTCAGCACAAACGTATCTATCTATCTATCTATCCATCCATCCATCCGTTCGTCTGTCCATCCGTCCGTCCGTCTATCTATCTATCTATCTATCTATCTATCTATATATCTATCTATCTATCTGTTCGTCCATCCGTCCGCCTGTCTGTCTGTCTGCCTATCTATCTATCTATCTATCTATCTATCTATCTGTTTGTCTGTCTGTCTATCTATTTACCTATCAATCTATCTATGTATCTATGTATGTCAATCTACCTATCAATCTATCTATGTATCTATGTATGTCTATCTATCTGTCTGTCTACTTTGTCCTGAAATATTGTTTTCATTTGACATGGAATATCCAGCAGACACACACAACCACCACACCTCACGTGCTACCAGCCTGATACTGCCGTCAACGTCCAGCACCAAAGGCAGCCCAGAGCAGCACGTCACAGCAGACCCCCAGAACCACCACACATGACGTGCTGCCAACCTGATACTGCCGTCAACGTCCAGCACCAAAGGCAGCCCAGAGCAGCACGTCACAGCAGACCCCAGAACCACCACACCTCACGTGCTGCCAACCTGATACTGCCGTCAACGTCCACCACCAAAGCCAGCCCAGAGCAGCACGTCACAGCAAAGACCAAGAAGTAGACAGAGAGAGAGAGAGAAGACAACAGAGAACAGACCACAGACAGTGAGAGGCAGAGGGCAGAGGGAGATAACAGAGAACAGACCACAGACAGTGAGAGGCAGAGGGCAGAGGGGAGATAACAGAGAACAGACCACAGACAGTGAGAGGCAGAGGGCAGAGGGAACAGACCACAGACAGTGAGAGGGAGAGGACAGATAACAGAGAACAGACCACAGACAGTGAGAGGCAGAGGACAGAGGGAGATAACAGAGAATAGACAACAGACAGTGAGAGGCAGAGGGCAGGGGGAAGGGAAATAACAGAGAACAGACCACAGACAGTGAGAGGCAGAGGGCAGAGGGGAGATAACAGAGAACAGACCACAGACAGTGAGAGGCAGAGGCAGAGGGGAGATAACAGAGAACAGACCACAGACAGTGAGAGGCAGAGGGCAGAGGGGAATAACAGAGAACACACCACAGACAGTGAGAGGGAGAGGACAGATAACAGAGAACAGACCACAGACAGTGAGAGGCAGAGGACAGAGGGGGTATAACAGAGAATAGACCACAGACAGTGAGAGGCAGAGGGCAGGGGGAAGGGAAATAACAGAGAACAGACCACAGACAGTGAGAGGCAGAGGGCAGAGGGGAGATAACAGAGAACAGACCACAGACAGTGAGAGAGAGAGAGAGGACAGAGGGCAGAGGGGAGATAACAGAGAACAGACAACAGACAGTGAGAGGCAGAGGGCAGGGGGAAGGGAGATAACAGAGAACAGACCACAGACAGTGAGAGGCAGAGGACAGAGGGGAGATAACAGAGAACAGACCACAGACAGTGAGAGAGAGAGAGAGGACAGAGGCAGAGGGGAGATAACAGAGAACAGACAACAGACAGTGAGAGGCAGAGGGCAGGGGGAAAGGGAGATAACAGAGAACAGACCACAGACAGTGAGAGGGAGAGGGCAGAGGGGAGATAACAGAGAACAGACCACAGACAGTGAGAGGCAGAGGGCAGGGGGAAGGGAA
>CM031625.1:3975690-3978190 GCA_018398815.1 Conus ventricosus | reverse complement strand
TAAATCAGGATGCAAGACGATGTTCCGGAGCTTTATGATGATTCGATTTGTAATCGGAGTCGCTAAGCAATTAACCACCTGTGATGTGACGCTGGGGCTCTGTCATGTGGGCACTGTCTGCGGCATTCCTGGGGAAACGTTAGCCGGTGAGCCAGATGAGACTGACTGCCGTCCTGGCCCGGGGAGGGGACAGGAGCAGGAAATGGGGATGTGGGTTCCAGACTCTGTGGAGGCCTGCAGACTTCGCCATGGTAACGAGACTGAGTGGACGGCACCAACACTGGAAGCAGAGCAGGAGGAGGAGGAGGTGGAGGAGAGGAAGAGAAGGAGAAGGAGAAGGAGAAGGAGAAGCAGGAGAAGCAGGAGGAAGAAGATGAAGAGGAGAACGAAGACAGGGTGAAGATAAAAAAAGGGGGGATGAAGGAGGAGGAGGTGGAGGAGAGGAGGAGAAGGAGAAGGAGAAGCACGAGGAGCAGGAGGAAGAAGAGGAAGAGGAGAACGAAGACAGGGAGAAGATTTTTAAAAAAGGTGGGGGGAATGAAGGAGGAGGAAGAGGAAGACAGGGCCTAGGGAGAAAAAGTAAAAAGAAAAGGGGGGGGGGGGGAGAAGAATGAAAAGGAGGAGGAGGAGAAGGGGGAGGAGGAGGAGGAGGAGGAGAAAGAGGAGAATGAAGACAGGTAGAAAAAGTAAAAAAATAAATGGATGGGAAGAACGAGGAGGAGGAGGAGGAGGGGAGAAAGAGTGAAAGAAAAACAACCCCAACAAAAAAAAACAAAAGCAGGGGAAGAGAGAAGGTGAAGACGATCAAGAAAACAAAGAAGAAGAGAAAGACGAAGCATGTTCCTTAACTGTGCTTCATTTCCATCTTGTGATCATTGATTTCTATCTCCCTAAGTGTTTAATTAATTAACGGATTGTGACCCCTACCTCTGCCACCCTCTCCCCCTCCCCCCCCCTCTCCTTCCTCACGTTCAGGCGATTCACGTTACCACTGAGCTGAATGTTAGTTCCTCGGATTAAGACCTGGGAGCTGCTCTCCTTAATAAACAGACTGACACATCAGCAGACAGACAGACAGACAGACTGGCAGACACGCATGCGATGAACTGACAGATATGCCTGCAGAGGGGCGTGCAGAAAGAAAGACGCACAGGCAAACAAACGAAAAGATTAACAGACAGGTGAACAGACTGATGGCCAGAGAACTGGGCAGAAAGGCAGACAGAAAATGACGCGACGTCCCCTACAATATGAAAACGATCGTTTCTACTCTATCTGTCTGTCTGTCTGCCTGTCTGTCTGTCTGTCTCTGTCTCTGTCTCTCTCTCTCTCTCTCTCTCTCTCTCTCTCTCTCTCTCTCTCTCAGGATCACCACCAGACAAACGGGCCGAAAACAGTGAACTACAAAGACACCATCTCAACCGAGTCATCAGAACTTCCATAAATCACAAACAAACGAGACGATCTATTTCTCTGTTTTCCCCCAAACACCTGTGTTTGCAGGCTTTTGGAACTGATATTGTCTTCAGATGTATTGCTGCCTTTGGCTGGATTGAGCAGCTGCTCTGTGAAATACTGCTGTGAATGTGAAGGCACTGAGAACAGCGTCTGCCAAGATGCACAGACAGGGAAACATGTTCTACTGATCAGATGATGGGATGGTACCAGTGGACAACCTGACCTTTGGAGAGGCCACCGAATCCCCAGTCTATGATGTGGAACAGGGCGTTTTCTCTTCTTAGAACTGGACGTCAAGTGGTAGTGGAGAGAGAGAGAGAGAGAGAGAGAGAGAGAGAGAGAGAGAGAGAGAGAGAGAGAGAGAGAGAGAGAGAGAGAGAAGGGTGAACTACAAAAACTCCACATCAGCCGTGTGATTAGAGCTTCCATCAGAAACAAAGAGATGAGACACCCCATTTCGCTGTCACCCCAAACACCCGTACATGCAGGCTTCGTCATGAAGCCTGGGGAACCCGAAGACTAACATCCACGGCTCAGGACTCCAAGATCCACACACTGGCTGGCCACTGGACCTGAACTGCCATGCCACGAGGAATCAAGTCAACGCCATACCCACTTCTGTCTGGAATCACCATTCTCGGCAATCAAGCAACCTCTCAACATCTTGCGCCCAACAGGAGGAGATAAGTGACTGCTCGTTCTTCGTTTTCATCGTCCTCACTGTTGTTTAGCTTGCCCGAAGAAGAGGTCGAAACGCGTCGTGTTTTATCTTGTAATTTGTTTATCCTTGTCGTCTGGTGGACTCACTGAGAATTATTAAAAAAACAAACAAACTCGGCAATCAAGTTTCACACAGCAAGTCCTTGTGTGTTCGCATGTTGTTTGTATGTCTACCATGCGCCACACCAGGGCAAACGACAAATAGAAATCAACTTCTGCAGCCACTATCTTTTTTTTTAAGTTGCACGAACTACTACTACAACGACAAATGCGACTTCTACAGCCGCTATTACTAGTAGTGCTACTAGTACTGCTGCTGCTT
>CM031625.1:3965690-3968190 GCA_018398815.1 Conus ventricosus | reverse complement strand
AAGTTATTTTAACCACAAACGCACAGGGGACATAATTATGTACCGTCCGCGGGAAATCAAACTCGGTGGTACACAGTTAGAAGTTAGCCCCTGTCTGACAAGAATCTCTTGAAGGCACCGTCGTCTTGGTTTGTATCGATATTTAATTAAATTGATTTCAAGCAAAACGAAATTGTATCGAAAATCGGGTTATCATGAAATTTTCTTTTTCTTGGTAGAGACATTTTTTTAGAATCGTTTCCAGTGTGATTTGCCTGGAGAACGTAAATTGCTCCTTATTGTAATAATTCGTTCCACTCTTTTAATGGTCCAGTGACTCGACTTTCATTATTTTGCTTCTGTCACTCGTTTTTGCTGTCTCTATAGAGCAAGCTGCTGACTGGCTTTCCTGATATGATCTGTCGCTTTTCATGTATCACTACATGTATCAGGTTTTGCCTTTCGCACAATTCGGTCAAGTTTGAGG
The DNA here is from genome assembly GCA_018398815.1 of Conus ventricosus. Lineage (NCBI taxonomy): Eukaryota > Metazoa > Mollusca > Gastropoda > Neogastropoda > Conidae > Conus > Conus ventricosus. The sequence continues at coordinate 3,967,724 of CM031625.1, read as the reverse complement.
CGACTGTAAGTAACAGAGCCGTTTAGAGGTGACATATACCAAAAGAATCCTGACACCTGTTTCTACCAATCGCAGGTATGTTTACAAAATTCGGCCAGTCAAATAGCCTGGTATGTTGTACACCGATGTTCATTTGAGAGACAGAGACGGACGGGGAAGAGAGAGATGACGTTTGAAAATGTACTTTCCTATTCCACTTTGCCGTGAGCAAAACCTTTTTCATAATCGATACACATAAGATAATTGTTGTTTTTTGAGGGTCAACAAGGACATCTGCTCTTCTTACGTTTAATCATTACTACCCCCCCCCCCCCCCCCCAGCAAAGCAGTGCTGTCCCCTGACTGGTAATGGGAGCTGTCGGAACAGTTAGTTCCCTTTAGTGGTTGTGGGCATGACGTGGGGAGACATGTCGTCATACGTGTTTGTGTGTATACATTTCCCTACAGCGGCCTTACTCCCACAATTCTCCATAATACTTCCCCCGCCCCCCCCCCCCCCCCCCCCCGTCCCCTTCCACCCCCCCTCCCCCGCCTCCCTCCACGCCGGGAGGATGGAAAAGAGGGGGGGTGAGAGACGGGTCGGTTAGTACATATCGCATTTCGTCTTCAGGATGTTCGTCATTTCTTCTCTACTGGCACTCTTTTTGCCTGTAGTCTGTTTTTAAATGTCTTCCTCCATCTTTAATGTCATCTATTAGTTTTCCTTTTTCTGTCTTTGTGGCTCTTTTATCCATTTCTTTGTTTCTGAAACTCTATACATTTTTGTTTTGTTTTGCCCCCAATGGAAATGCCAGCGGCATTTAAGTTAAAAAAACCCAAACGTCTCCCTGTCTTCTGAAAATTCCGTGCTACAATTTTCCTTTTCTTCTGTCTGTCTTTTTAACCTTCTTTTCTTCGCACTGCCTAGTGGTTTTCTTCACTTCCATTTAGCCTACTTCTGCTCTGGAATGACTTTGCACTTTTTATTTCATTACCATATATAACACGCTAGTTTTTGTGGGTTTTTTTCTTTTCGGATTTGGTTTTATGCCAGCAACTCGTTAATCAGTGTCACGGCTAGTGTGGGTATCAGTTGTGTCCTCTACTGTTAGTGTGATGTTCAAAATAAAGAGGGTGAAATACATGGAAAAGTTGAATGAAATGTCGGTCTCTCTCTCTCTCTCCTCTCTCTCTCTCTCTCTCTCTCTCTCTCTCTCTCTCTCTCTCTCTCTCTCTCTCTTCTTTCCTTCTCTTTCTTCCCTCCTCCCGCTTCTCCTCATCCTCCTTCTCTTCCTCCCCCCCCTCCTTTGTCTTCTTTTTTTTCTCTCCATCTTCTTCAGTCTAATCCTTCGTTTCTTCTTTCTCTTCACCCCCTTCTTCCTTTTTTCCTTCCTCTTTCCTGTGGTCTTCTTTTTTCTTTCTTTCTTGTTTTCGTTCTTTCGTTCTGTCTGTCTGTCTTTCCTTCTTTTCCCTACTGTCTTCTTCCACCTTCTTCTATTTCTTCGTCTCCTTCTTCTTTCAATATTCATTTATATGTTTATTCATACATACATACACTGTTAGATGTCACGCGATTTGCAATAGTTCGAACGTGGTTGGTAACGCTGTCACGTATCATGCCCACGCAGAACATCTTGTTTTTAATCAGATCTACATTCGGTTGAAATCCCGCGCTAAACGAGGATACCCATCCTCAATATTCAAACAGAGAGACGGGAGTGTGTCATTGATTTCACCCAAGAGTAGCAAACTCCGCCAACAAATACTGACAAAGAACCACCCCTGAGAAAGCAGAAGGGACTAGCAGACGGGTTGGGGGGGGGGGGGGGGTATTAATCAACGATGCCATTCCATTTCGGTCGTAATGGAAACAGACGTTGAAAGAGTCTGGAAGATCAGCGAGGGGGGAAGATGTTTACACGACCCCACCAGCTCTGAACCAGAAGGCAGACGGTGAGATGAATCTTCCAAGTGGAGCAGGTTCGTGCTGACAGATCGGATCGGTCTGAGGATTTTACTACAGAAAAGAAATGAGCGTGATTGCTGGATCAATGA
>CM031625.1:3958190-3960690 GCA_018398815.1 Conus ventricosus | reverse complement strand
GTCAGCCAGTACCCCTGACCCCACACACCTCGACAACATCACCACTGGTCAGCCAGTACCCCTGACCCCACACACCTGGAGAACAACACCACTGGTCAGCTAGTACCCCTGACCCCACACACCTGGACAACATCACCACTGGTCAGCCAGTACCCCTGACCCCACACACCTGGACAACATCACCACTGGTCAGCCAGTACCCCTGACCCCACACACCTGGACAACATCACCACTGGTCAGCCAGTACCCCTGACCCCACACACTTGGACAACATCACCATGGTCAGCCAGTAACCCCTGACCCCTAACCCCCACACACCTGGACAACATCACCACTGGTCAGCCAGTACCCCTGACCCCTAACCCCCACACACCTGGACAACATCACCACTGGTCAGCCAGTACCCCTGACCCCTAACCCCCACACACCTGGACAACATCACCACTGGTCAGCCAGTACCCCTGACCCCTAACCCCCACACACCTGGACATCACCACTGGTCAGCCAGTACCCCTGACCCCTAACCCCCACACACCTGGACAACAATCACCACTGGTCAGCCAGTACCCCTGACCCCCACACACCTGGACATCAACGCCGCTCGTCAGCCAGTACCCCTGACCCTTGACCTATGACCCCACACACCTGGACAACATCACCATTCGTCAGCCAGTACCCCTGACCTTTGACCTCTGACCCCACACACCTGGACAACATCACCATTCGACAGCCAGTACCCCTGACCTTTGACCTCTGACCCCACACACCTGGACAACATCACCACTCGTCAGCCAGTACCCCTGACCCTTGACCCCTGACCACACACACCTGGACAAAATCACCACTGGTCAGCTAGTACCCCTGACCCCTGACCTCTGACTTCTTAGACAATTTCACCACTGGTGAGCCAACGCCCCCCCCCCCCCCCTCCCCCGTCTTTCCTTCCCAAAACACTGTATTATTTGCATGTCTATTTGTAAGTAAGTTGTTTAAAATCACCTCTGGTCAGGCTAACAGGAGAGAGAGAGAGAGAGAGAGAGAGAGAGAGAGAGAGAGAGAGAGAGAGAGAGAGAGAGAGAGAGAGAGAGAGAGAGGAGGAGGGGAAGGAGGAGGAGAGGAGAGAGAGAAATAGGGAGAAAGAGAGGGGAGAGGAGGAGGAGGGGAGAGAGAGAGAGAGAGAGAGAGAGAGAGAGAGAGAGAGAGAGAGAGAGAGAGAGAGAGAGAGAGAGAGAGAGAGAGAGATGTTGGATAGCTGGCTGAACGTCATTGAAACGATTCACTAGCTCGATGATAAACTGAGATCACTGTAAGCAGGGGGTCCGGGCTCTGTCTAAAATCAGTAGCCAGCGGGCGCCCTCATAAACAGAGATACCGGTAGACAGACAGACAGATAGACAGAAAGATAGACAGATAAACAGACAGACAGACAACCCGACAGATAAACTGACAGTCAGACAGCTGGACAGATATCCTTCAGAGAGTAAGACAAGAAGTCCAGTTTGCTTTAAAACAAACAAACAAACAAACAAATAAACAAACGAACGAATGAACGACTGACTGACCGACCGAACAAACAAACAAACGAATAAACGAACAAACAAACAAACGTACACACACACAAAAGAAAGAAAACAAATCACGAACCAACGAACGAACACACAAACAAACAAATAAACGAACGAATAAACAAACAAGCAAACAAACAAACGAACAAACAAAACCCAACTAACCTACCAACCAACCAATCGACCAACTAACCAAATAACCAACCAACCAAACATGTGGTACATGTATCACTCTATTCTCGCCGCTAGCTGATTGTCAACCACCGTCCAGTAATCTTATTATCATTCTGAGGTTCGAACCCAGCAATCCCCAAGTCCCCAAGGACACCATCCACTGAGCCACGTGACGCTTCTGTGAAGACAGTGTTTAGAAGGGCAGAAGTGTGGGCCTCTGCTCTGCAAAGCAAACAAATCTGCAGGGAGTAATTATCAACTCGTTGGACGTGTGGACAGGGCTGTCGCTGGGTGTGGAAAGAGGTGTGTGCGTGCCCCTTCTCTTGGGGTATTGAAAGGCTTCAGTTTATGCAATGTTTCACATGAGGATGAGGATTGGGAGGCTGGCTTCTCTTTGAATTGTTCGCAGAAAAATAAACCAAAAACAACAAAATTGTTTTAAATTATAATAAATGCCCCTCTCTCTCTCTCTCTCTCTCTCTCTCTCTCTCTCTCTCTCTCTCACACACACACACACACACGCACACAAGCGTCGCCCCCTCTCTCCCACTCCACACACGTAAGCGCTCACGTGCACGCTCATTTACACTTACACGCACGCACGCACGCGCGCGCGCGCGCGCACGCACGCACACACACACACACACACACACACACACACACACACACACACACACACACACACACACACACACATACAAATACACACACATACATGCAGTCACTCACTATTGAACTTACACACACACACACACACACAC
>CM031625.1:3938190-3955690 GCA_018398815.1 Conus ventricosus | reverse complement strand
CTGTGAAAAAAACTGTATGTGAAAAAGATGATTTTTATACTGGAATTTGGGGTAAGTAAATTAGTTCAGTCACAATCTTGTGCACTCCTTGAGTTTCTACGCCATTGGGAGCGTGAAAAGTCTAGCAGACGAGAGGAAAATGAAGGGTCTTGTGCTCGCATGGAAAAAAGAAACGGACATAAGACCAGTCTCCAAGACTACCGCGAAAGAACAACTTGTCCCTAAAGCTTTTGCTCTGAGGACGTAAAACTCAGCTGTGTTGAAAGACCTGCCTCAGAATCAGGTATGGTATGGGTCAAGGGCTGGACCGTGCGGTGAATATGGTTTGGTACTGGCAGATCTTCTGAAAAAAGCCAGGTGCAGCTTTGAGTGCAATAGAGAATACATAGTGTTTTGGGCCTAAACTGTAAGTAACCGTGGACTCGTACTGTATTCTTTAATCTGTAAACTGTAATAGTGGACTGTACAAAGGCCCCACGATACTAACACCCCACCCCCCCCCCCCCCCCCCCCCCCGCGCGCCTTGGTTCAAGGCTGTGTCAGGCCAATTGACATGGGCTAGAACACCAAGGCTACATCAAAATGCTGTTATGCTCTGCATAGTTTTGCGGTGATTGTCTTCAGTTGTGACAAGCTCCTAGCATAACATTATCAGTCTCCAAAATCCCCCGAAGTCGGAGTGTGGCTGCCCACGTGGCGGGGTAATCAAAAACGGTCACACACGTCATGTTCTCATCCCCAGCTGATGCATTTGTACCTATAGTGTTCAAGTACATCGGCTGTTCGGATGACCCCTGGAGTCTTTTACCCAAGGTACAACAACAACAACAACAACAACTAAAGCCCATTCACATTAAAGGTCCCGCTGTCGGGTCCGTTTACCCTGAACAGATAATCGTTAAAGATTAAAGGCCGTGCTACACTAAAGATCCCTCTGCATAGGTCATTCTGACCCAGAGGAAATCAAGTGCGGAAGGTGAAATATCTTACACGAACAAGTCATCTTAGAAAGATTAGAGGTCATGCTACTGTAGCCGTTTAAAATCGAAACAAATAATCTTTGAATGCTTGAGTTTCCTGCTACAAGAGGTCATTTTATACTACTGTTCAGAACGACGGATAGAATCTGCTGACAAATGGAGTATGTTTTAATATAACAGTATCTGTGTTAAACAGCAAGCGTCGTCTCTTTCCACCTGTCCTCTGTGTGTGTGTGTGTGTGTGTGTGTGTGTGTGTGTGTGTGTGTGCGTGTGCGTGCGTGTGTGCGTGCGTGCGTGCCTGCGTGCGTACGTGCGCGCGAGCGCGCGTGTGTGTGCGTGTGTGTGTCGTTGTTGTTGTTTTTGCTGTTGTTGCTTTTGTGCTTTTGTTGTTGTTTTTATTGGTGTGTGTGTGTGTGTGTGTGTGGTGTGTGTGTGTGTGTGTGTGTGTTGTGTTGTTGTTGTTGTCGTTGTTGTCGTTGTTTTTGTTATTGTTATTGTTTTTCTTGTTATTGGTTTGTTACTAAGTCATCTTTGGAACATTCAGTTCCCACAAACAATCAAAGGCGTTCGAAAGCAACCAACCAAGCAAGCAAGCGCGCGCACTCACACACACACACACACACACACACACACACACACACACACACACACACACACACACACACACGCACACACGCACGCACGCACGCACGCACGCACGTGCGCACGCGCGCACACACGCACACACATTATGCATTGTACACATGCGTGCGTTCGCATGCCCGCGCATGCGTTCGCGCTTACGCGCACACACATACACATGCGTACATGCGCGAGCGCGCGCGCGCGCACACACACACACACACACACACACACACACACACACACACACACACACACACCCCACACAGAGATAATAATTGCACAGCCAATGTTATGTAGGTACCCAATGTCTAACCAGCGCTAATAAGCAGGTCAGACATCGGCCAAGTCCTAGCCACAAGACCCTCTTCTTAAATTCTCTCATCCTAGTCATTACTTCATTACTTTATCCATCAGCTTTAAACTATGCGCAGTGTGGTCTGAAGACATGGCCAATGTGTTGTAGCCTGTATGGACTAGTCCGCGCGCAGTGACAACTCCTTGGTGAAACTGAAACTGTCCATCTCCGCTGTCAGTCATTCATTTCTTGAATGCACCACAACGAGCTAATACATACAGCTGCTGCGTTATCGTTATGGTTGCTTATATCCCTTTGTTTGTTTTATGTAAACTATATAAAGGCCACTGCATACTCAGGTTTTAAGACAAACGGATTATCACAAACAAACAAATTCCAACCACTAGAGTATTAGTAAAGAAATATAGGGATATAAACAGTAAACAAATATAGGGATCTGTATTGAAACCAACCAAAGAACCACCAACCAACACACACACACACACACACACACACACACACACACACACACACACACACACACACACACACACATACACACACACACACACACACACACACACACTTCAGATAGAACAATGTCTGTGTGAAATCCACAGTGAAGTGCTTGTGGTGTGTGTTTCAGAATACATGACATGCACCCTTTAAAGAGTAACAAGGGTCGATAGACGGATGGGCAGTTAATAAATGGACGGCTGGTCAGCCTGAAAAGCTTAAAGACAGAATGAAGATGGATAGGTGAACACATGAACATTTAATCTGAAACTTCTTTTTTTTTTTTTTTTTTTTTTTTGCAAAGGCGCTTCAATTCGATTAAAGATTCAATCAATATAAATAATCTGTCATGAAGATGAGACACAATAAAAAAAAAAGTAAGATGGAGAACCAAAGCAATACGTGGTTTTCATAACTGTGAATGCGTGCAATCATGAAAACTACCGTTAAAAGCATTGTCAAACAATGTATTGGCGCTTTGTGATGCATTCATATCCACAGCTGTGTTCCATGGAAAGGTAATGCTCAATGCAATCGACTGAACAACATAAGACAATGGCTTTCAGAAGACAAACAGTGGAAAGCCCGGGTGATCCAAACGAATTGTTGAATGAATAAGAATTAGCGGGTATATAATTACTGCACTGAGAAATATGGGATCCATGCAATTCTGAATTACTTCATACACATATCATATGACAATACATAGTGACAGACATGTGGAGTGGTAGTTCGCGCACCAGTCTTTCATATCGGACAGTAAATGAAGGTCATGACTTTGACAGGCTCTACAACAACAACAGAACTGTCCGGGCAAAAGCTATGTGGAAAGGTTCACTCTTACGAGACAACATGACCAAACAGAAAAATAGCATAGCGCTTTACTATTCTGCCGCACTCCTCAGTGAAGCTGAATGTCACACAGAGATATGCTGTGGACTAAAAGTCAAACAACGTGACTCTAAGAAGCGAGACAAAGTCTGTTCTGAACAACATGAACCGTAGAGTCGCACAGAGTAGGTCTGGAACCTCATTGACTGCTCCCTAGCGGACATTGACCACAGAATTCAAAATGCGGTACCCCCTCCCCATCCCTCGCCAGGACCTTCCACCCAACAGGTGAACTTCCACATCTTTTTCCTACCAATAGCAATGAAGTTGACAGAATTCAGCCAATCGTCTATTCGGGAATCTTTACGCGACTACATGCAATCGCTCTACAGCGACAATTAAAGAAAGGTTTAATTGCGTCCTAAACCAATGTGTTTTTATTCTGTTGAAGTTAAAGATTTCACGTGTCCCAGTTTCTGCATTATCTTATCTACAGTGAGCTCAGTGGTAACCTTGAGTCGCTGACGCTTTCTTCAGTGTGCCTCACGTTGTAGCTGCCGGTGTGTTTTGTACGTATTGTTTTGTACATATGTGTAATGGTCAGCCCTTTTATGCCTGTGTGTATGTGTTGTCTTACACACTCCTCCTTTCCGCTTCCCCTTTGCCCCTTCCCCCTTCAAATCTTCACCAACAACAGCAGAAAAAAAGGATTTCGGATGCAATTAAAACTTTTTTTAAAATTGTCGCTGTACAGTTTTTCTTCTTCTTCTTCCTCTCGTTTTACCCTGTTGGGATACTCACACTATACTCGAAAGTATAGTCACTTCACTCCGACTTCGTTGAGAGCAGAAATTTGTGGGAAGAGGTTGTGGAAAAAGACAGATAAAAGATGTGGTAGACAGAAAGGACAGTAGACGACAGTACAGCAAAGGAGGAGACTGAGTTACTGAGAGCGAAAGGAAAATGGGACATTACTAGCACAGAATGTCCAGAAGGAAGGGAAAGTATTTGTACAAAAGACACCCGGTATCCCCACGGGGGTGATTGTATGCAGTCGAGCAAAAATTCCCGAATAGACGGCTAGTGGTCATGGATTTCCAGAACTTTTTCAATGGCCATGCAGACTATGGATTTCCAGAACTTTTTCTATGGCCAAACAGACTATGGATTTCCAGAACTTTTCCTATGGTCATACAGACTATGTTATTGTTGGCATTGTCAGCCCTGCACTCCGTGCCGCTCCTCCAGAACCCTGACCTTGGACAGAAAGTCATGGCAAGATCTATATCCACTTGCCACGGTCCCCTAGGGAATGGCTTTCGACAGGGAGTCTCTGTAAGATACATATCCATTTTTCACTGCTTCTACGGACAGACAGTCATAGTGAGATACATGTTCGCCTTCTGCTGTACCCTGTAGGATGGTCTTGGACAGGGAGTCTCTGTAAGATACATATCCATTTTTCACTGCTTCTACGGACAGACAGTCATAGTGAGATACATGTTCGCCTTCTGCTGTACCCTGTAGGATGGTCTTGGACAGGGAGTCTCCGTAAGATACATATCCATTTTTCACTGCTTCTACGGACAGACAGTCATAGTGAGATACATGTTCGCCTTCTGCTGTACCCTGTAGGATGGTCTTGGACAGGGAGTCTCTGTAAGATACATATCCATTTTTCACTGCTTCTACGGACAGACAGTCATAGTGAGATACATGTTCGCCTTCTGCTGCACCCTGTAGGATGGTCTTGGACAGGGAGTCTCTGTAAGATACATATCCATTTTTCACTGCTTCTACGGACAGACAGTCATAGTGAGATACATGTCGTCTTCTGCTGTACCCTGTAGGATGGTCTTGGACAGGGAGTCTCTGTAAGATGCATATCCATTTTTCACTGCTTCTACGGACAGACAGTCATAGTGAGATACATGTCGCCTTCTGCTGTACCCTGTAGGATGGTCTTGGACAGGGAGTCGCTGTAAGATACATATCCATTTTTCACTGCTTCTACGGACAGACAGTCATAGTGAGATACATGTTCGCCTTCTGCTGTACCCTGTAGGATGGTCTTGGACAGGGAGTCTCTGTAAGATACATATCCATTTTTCACTGCTTCTACGAACAGACAGTCATACTGAGATACATGTTCGCCTTCTGCTGTACCCTGTCGGATGGTCTTGGACAAGGAGCCATGGAGAGATACATGTCCACCCTTCACTGTACGCTGCAGAATGGTCTTGGACAGGGAATCATGGAGAAATACATGTCCACCCTCCACTGTACCCTGTAGAACGGTCTTAGGGAGTCATAGAGAGATACATGTCCACCCTCCACTGTACCCTGTAGAACGGTCTTAGGGAGTCATAGAGAGATACATGTCCACCCTCCACTGTACCCTGTAGAATGGTCTTGGAAAGGGAGTCATAGAGAGATACATGTCCACCCTCCACTGTACCCTGTACAATGGTCTTGGAAAGGGAGTCATAGAGAGATACATGTCCACCCTCCACTGTACCCTGTACAATGGTCTTGGAAAGGGAGTCATAGAGAGATACATGTCCACCCTCCACTGCACCCTGTACAATGGTCTTGGAAAGGGAGTCATAGAGAGATACATGTCCACCCTCCACTGTACCCTGTACAATGGTCTTGGAAAGGGAGTCATAGAGAGATACATGCCCACCCTCCACTGCACCCTGTACAATGGTCTTGGAAAGGGAGTCATAGAGAGATACATGTCTACCCTCCACTGCACCCTGTACAATGGTCTTGGAAAGGGAGTCATAGAGAGATACATGTCTACCCTCCACTGCACCCTGTACAATGGTCTTGGAAAGGGAGTCATAGAGAGATACATGTCTACCCTCCACTGTTCCCTGTAGAATGATCTTGGACATTGAGTCACGGGGAGATACATGTCCTACCTCCATTGTACCCTGTAGAATGGTCATGGACAGGGAGTCATGGAGAGATATATGTATACCCTCCACTGTACCCTGTAGATTGCTCTTGGATAGTGAATCAAAGCGAAATGTATGCCTACAACAGGCAAGTTTACGGTTTATTAATTGTAAGGAGAGTTGTCTGCCAGTGTGTGTACTAGCTTGCTCATTTGCATTACGTTCCCTGCGTGAATGTTAAACAGCCGTTCACAGCACAGGTTTTCTCTCCCCTGAATTGGTGCTCAAATTGTGCGGTAAGTGTTCCTATCTTGCATCTATAGAGAAGTGTAGACAGCCACTGTGACCTATCTTCTCTATACAGCCGACACAGGCAGTACTATAATCCAGCCAGAGGCAGTGCTATAATCCAGACAGAGGCAGTACTATAATCCAGGCAGTGACAGTACTATAATCCAGCCAGAGACAGTACTATAATCCAGACAGACAATTCTATAATCCAGACAGAGACAGTACTATAATCCAGACAGAGACAGTGCTATAATCCAGACAGAGACAGTACTATAATCCAGACAGAGACAGTACTATAATCCAGACATAGACAGTACTATAATCCAGACAGAATCAGTACTATAATCGAGACAGAGACAGTACCATAATCCAGACGAGAAACATGTTCGTCTGAACCCAATTCAGGTCACATGAAGACAGAACAAGACACTGTAGTCTACTCAGTATGTGAACATAAAGCCACCAGACAAAGTCCATCCCAAGAACGATAACCTAAGACCAAAAGCAAGATGCCAGACGAGGTATCTTCCAGACAAAGTAATACCCAGACAAAGAACTACGACAAAGAGACCCAGACGCGCGCATCCATCTTACCGTCAACAAACGCGAGCTATGCACATCCAGCAAGCTTTAGTCAGCAGGGCAAATGACACTACATCACAACACTGGGCCCATAGAGCCCGCACAGCGCTATCACTTGATTAGCCAATCGCTGGGAACGACTACAGCAGGTCAGAGGTCAGAGCTGGGAGGTCAACAAGCCGGTGTAGCGGAGTAGTACGACTCCCTCCCAAAATGTGTACACCTGGACGAGAGTTGTACTCCCCCCCTCCCATCCCCAGCCACCCTTTTGTCTTCATTTTTCGTCTTTTGGTATGGATGTTGTGAGCGCTAATGTAGATTTATCTTTCAGCTGTACGAGATATAGAGATGCCGAGTATCAGTGCAGAGTCAACAAGATGAGATGTACACAGAGCCTAGTTTTCAAGTGCTTCAGAGATTCGGACAATTTTCCAGCCATCCAGCCATCCAACCAACCAACCAACCAATCGTTCATTCATCTAACAGTTAAAAAAATTGACGTAGCAGTATTATACTCGGCTGCACAAGCCATATCAGGGAATTGATGAATGAACCAACTGATCAGCACGGCTGATGAATTTCAACCCAAATCATCAATCAAACCGTCATTCAATATTACATTTCTTTTCTTTCATTTATTTTTCAGTGTTGACCTTAAACACGATTCAACGCCCATCTTGCGCCAAATTTGAAAAAATTATGATTGCTCGTTCTTCATTTTCGTTGCCCTGAGTGTTGTTTATCTTCCCTGAAGAAGACCTAGGAGGTCGAAACGCGTCGTGTTTTGACTCCTAATTCGTTGTCTGCCAGAGTTATTTTAAAAAAAACCAAAAACGTTTGGAATTCACAAGAACAGAACTTTAACAACACATCCTGAACATGTCCATGGGGAGAGTGATGGGGTGAGGGTGGGGGGCAAAATGAGAGGAGCGGGCTATATGTCTGACGTAGCGAACAATTGATGAGAAGGCTACCAGTAGGACGCGGGGCCTGATGATGATGATGATGATACTGTATTGATAACGAGAGGAGGTAGACATCGCTGTGCAGATGACTTAGGACTGATAACTAACGTTTTCACTCACCCAGGAAGACAACACGGCCCGCGAGATCTGACAGAACAATGCTCCTGTCCGGACACGGGCTGGGTTTTATCGGCCAGACACGGATTGAGTTAGACTACTACGACGGTAACAACAGTGCTGTTGTGCTGAAGATATCGTGGATTCATTCTGTGACGGTTGTGATGATGATGATGATGATGATGATGATGATGATGATGATGATGATGATGATGATGATGGTGATGATGATGATGATGATGGTGATGATGATGATGATGATGATGATGAGGATGATGATGATGATGATGATGATGATGATGACGACGGTAACAATGACTGTAAAGACGGAGGGTGATTGAGGGGGAGAACAATGTGGGTGAAGCAGCAAGATTGTGTTTTCTACCACCAAATAATTCTGCTTCTTTCCACCATCATTTCCTTTTTCTGTTTGTGTGTTCTTCTTCTTCTTCTTGTTGCTGTTGTCATCAACATCACCGTCATCTGTTTGTTTTGTTTAGGGGAAATGATTGTTTATAATATGCAAACCGGAGCAGCATTTCGCAAGGTCAATTTCGGATTTGCCGTCCTTCCTGTTGGATACTCATATGAAGAAAAAAAGAAAGTCTGGTCACGATTACAAGAGTAGTGGTGGTAGTAGTAGTAGTAGTAGTAGTAGTAGTAGTAGTAGTAGCAGTAGTAGTAGTAGTAGTAGTAGTAGTAGTAGTAGTAGTAGCAGTAGTAGTAGTAGTAGCAGCAGCAGCAGCAGCAGCAGTAGTAGTAGTAGTAGTAGTAGTAGTAGTAGTAGTAGTAGTAGTAGTAGTAGCAGCAGCAGCAGCAGTAGTAGTAGTAGTAGTAGTGGTAGTAGTAGTAGTAGTAGTAGTAGTAGTAGCAGTAGTAGTAGTAGCAGTAGTAGTAGTAGTAGTAGTAGTAGCAGCAGCAGCAGCAGCAGCAGCAGTAGTAGTAGTAGTAGTAGTAGTAGTATAGCAGTAATCTATACATATAAAAAAGAGGGTATAGATCAGTGTGAATGTACTCATGCATGCGGTTTAATGGAGAGATGTGTATATGGGTATGTTAGTTCGTTAGTTTGTTTGTGTTTATGTGTATAGTGTGTAGGGTGCATTTTGCTGTTTATACGTATACAAGTGTGATGTGATACGTATAAACCTTATGTGTATAACATACATGTATAATTTTCTTTTTGTAAACCACCCAGAGCAGTTTTTAAAAAATGTTATCATCATCATCATCATCATCATCATCATCATCATCATCACCATTATCATCATCATCATCATCATCATCATCATCATCATCATCATCATCATCATCGTCATCGTCATCATCATCATCATCATCATCATCATCATCATCATCGTCATCATCACTACTACTGCTATTACTACTACTGCTGCTGCTGCTACTACTACTACTACTACTACTACTACTACTACTACTACTACTACTACTACTACTACTACTACTACTACTACTACTACCACTACTGTTCTTCTTCCTGTTATCAATACTATTGTTGTCATTATAGTTATCGTAATTAGCATGATCACAAGTTCCATGTGCGTGCTGTTTAAGTATGTGATACATTATTCTGAAATGCACTTAAAAAGTGTGTGTGTATATATATATATATATATGTGTGTGTGTGTGTGTGTGTGTGTGTGTGTGTGTGTGTGTGTGTGTGTGTGTGTGTGTGTGTGTGTAAGGTCTCGAATTTCCACATGTACCCATAATGTTTCACTAGCTGAGTAAACACAACAGGCATTACTGTTAGTCACACCACATGTACCCGTAATGTTTCACTAGCTGAGTAAACACAACAGGCATTATTGTTAGTCACACCACATGTACCCGTAATGTTTCACTAGCTGAGTAAACACAACAGGCATTATTGTTAGTCACACCACATGCACCCGTGATGTTTCACTAGCTGAGTAAACACAACAGGCATTATTGTTAGTCACACCACATGTACCCGTAATGTTTCACTAGCTGAGTAAACACAACAGGCATTATTGTTAGTCACACCACATGCACCCGTGATGTTTCACTAGCTGAGTAAACACAACAGGCATTATTGTTAGTCACACCACATGTACCCGTAATGTTTCACTAGCTGAGTAAACACAACAGGCATTATTGTTCGTCACACCACATGTACCCGTGATGTTTCACTAGCTGAGTAAACACAACAGGCATTATTGTCAGTCACACCAACGTCTGATATGAAGAAGGGTTGATCAGTTAGATATACCTATCTTACACTTCAAATTTATTAAATCATTAAGAGTGTCCCCAGTGCGCCAAATTTGTGTAAATATGCGGTCAATGTTGACCTCGCGTAAGCAACAAAAACGACGTTTGTTGTTGACGCTCCCCATATCTTTTATAATAGTAGTGTATGTTCAGCGACACCATTTTCCATCGTTATCCCTAATTTCACTGTAAAAGGAATAGGACGCACAATGATGTCACATTGACATTTTGGGTGTTTTTCGATAAGTTGTTTTCAAGTAACATGCAGTTTTGAACCTTCATAGATGGCAAAACATTTGTATAAGAAATGACATATTTATGTATTCTAACTTAATATGACCAGTTGTTGTCACGTATACCCAGCATCAGTGCGGAAATCGATATAAAGATAGATAATATAACTGCTTCGAATGTAGTGAAGAACCAAACCATCCTAACACCTCTGCGCCACAGTGTGCTAATGAATCATGAAGTAATGAGGACAAGAGGTATTGCTTACCCATCGGAATGAAGTCTGTTTTGTACAGCACCGCCATTCATTCCAATGTCTGGCTGATTTTTGTGCTGCACAGCTGAAGCAAAGTTTTGTAGGCTTAAAAATATCTCACGCGCGCGCGCGGTGTGTGTATGTGCATTGGAAATGCCAAGTTATTTTGACAGATGCTTTACGCCTGGTCTGCAGACTGGAATGAATTCTACACTGCATGCCAGGATGCAAGACAGCACGTGACAAATGACTGGAACACTGGAACAATGGGAGACAGACGGGAAGGAAAAAGAGAAGGAGTCTACGACAGTAAGTGGAAAGAAAGAAAGAAACAAATAGAAAAAAAATCAATCCAAAACAAAACAAAACAAAACGAACCAAACAAACAAGAGAAAACTAAATACCCAAACACATTTCCGTCACCTGTCATTTTCCCGTCTGGTGCGGAAGAAACCAAATTCCCTACACAGCGGAAACAACGATACAGATTTTCAGTTCGACACTTTCTCTCAATGGCATCTGGAAGACAAAAAATAACTAGAGAAAACAACAAAACAAAACAAAATGAACGTTCCCATATTATCATACCTTTTTTCATGACCCATATACTGAGAAAAAAAATCCCACTTCAAAACTTTATTCCACGTTTTTGTTCCGTGTGATTTCAATGACAAAAGTAGACAGGCCGGCTACAGACGGGGCCAAGGCTGTTCGGAACGTCTTTGTATGGATTTCCCACTGTCCTTTAAGAACAAAGCACAGGTTAAAAGAACAATGCACAGGCTGGCAGAATCGCATACTCGGAAATAGTTTTCAGGTTTCGAGGAAATTCGAAATAATTTGAAATGAAGACACAGTTAAAAAGCAATTTTAGTCGTGACAGAAAGTTCATTTTTCTGATGTATAGCTGAAAAAATATTGCTTCTGAAATGATATACACCAAAAATATTTTTCCATTGTGACAGGATTGTTTGAAATGCTGTACACCAAACATATTTTTCCATTGTGACACGATTGTTTGAAATGATGACAACAAACATATTTTTCTATTGTCACACGATTGTTTGAAATGATGACACCAAACATATTTTTCCATTGTCACACGATTGTTTGAAATGATATACACCAAACATAGTTTTCCATTGTGACACGATTATTTGAAATGATGACACAGTTAAAAAGCAGCTTTCAACTTGACAGAAAATGAATTTTTCTGATGTATAAGTGAAGAGAATTGCTTCTGATACGAAAGAAACAAAACATAATTTTCCATTGTGACAAGATACAGTAAATAATCACGTTCTTTGATGTGATGCCATAAAGGAAATCCTTCCAATTTTTTTAACACGCTGTACAATACAGGTTTCATTCGCCGACGCAGGTAATGAATTTAATCCTATTGATCAAAAGGTCCCTAACGGAGCTACTCTGAAACCGAGCTCTGCTAGTTTGTCCCTTGAAAAATTATTTGTGTGTATTTGGTCATTTGTTTTGTTTTTGTTTCAAACTAACGTACATTTAAAGATAACCCTTTGCACAGCCGTGCAGCTGGGTGAAAAAGAGCCTGGTAAAGTAGGAAAATCTATAACAGCACACGGGACACTGTTCACTATTCCTACCTCACCAGGCCCTTTCCATGTAGGAATATCTATAACAGCACACATGAGACTGTACTCTATTCCTACCTCACCAGGCCCTTTCCATGTAGGAATATCTATAACAGCACACATGACACTGTTCACTAGTCCTATAACAGCACACAGGACACTGTACACTATTCCTACCTCACCAGGCCCTTTCCATGTAGGAATATCTATAACAGCACACAGGACACTGTACACTATTCCTACCTCACCAGGCCCTTTCCATGTAGGAATATCTCTATAACAGCACACAGAACACTGTACACTATTCCTACCTCACCAGGCCCTTTCCATGTAGGAATATCTATAACAGCACACAGGACACTGTACACTATTCCTACCTCACCAGGCCCTTTCCATGTAGGAATATCTATAACAGCACACATGAGACTGTACTCTATTCCTACCTCACCAGGCCCTTTCCATGTAGGAATATCTATAACAGCACACATGACACTGTTCACTAGTCCTATAACAGCACACAGGACACTGTACACTATTCCTACCTCACCAGGCCCTTTCCATGTAGGAATATCTATAACAGCACACAGGACACTGTACACTATTCCTACCTCACCAGGCCCTTTCCATGTAGGAATATCTATAACAGCACACAGAACACTGTACACTATTCCTACCTCACCAGGCCCTTTCCATGTAGGAATATCTATAACAGCACACAGGACACTGTACACTATTCCTACCTCACCAGGCCCTTTCCATGTAGGAATATCTATAACAGCACACATGAGACTGTACTCTATTCCTACCTCACCAGGCCCTTTCCATGTAGGAATATCTATAACAGCACACAGGACACTGTACACTATTCCTACCTCACCAGGCCCTTTCCATGTAGGAATATCTATAACAGCACACAGGACACTGTTCACTGTTCCTACCTCACCAGGCCCTTTCCATGTCATGTATAAGACATCAAAACAATGGGATGTCCCAGTTTTAGCTTCACCCTTCTCTTTGATCCAGGAGGTGTCACTGCCTGTGGAGAAATACATATACTATACACCACATCTGGTGTCACTGCCTGTGGAGAAATACATATACTATACACCACATCTGCTACACCAAGAGACCACTCAGCCTTCTCTGTCATCAAGGAGGGGTCACTGCCTGTGGAGAAATACATATACTATACACCACATCTGGTGTCACTGCCTGTGGAGAAATACATATACTATGCACCACATCTGGTGTCACTGCCTGTGGAGAAAGACATATACAATACACCACATCTGCTACACCAAGAGACCACCGGATTTGCGGCTGAGGGATTAAGCCGACGGTCTCATGAATACGACTTGGCAGATGTCTGAAACTGCACAATAAAAACTTCATTTGAAGGCAGTGTTATATGGAAGACAAAAATGGTCATAAGAATAAAGCCAAAACACGAGGACTCCTATGTCAACATTCTCTGTACATATCATCAATCAAGCTGATTTGTCCTTCTGTGCGTTTCTATTGTTTCGCAGTGTGCGTTGCATCTTTCGTTTTGCATGTTGAACTCAAAACAATGCGATTAGCAGCGTAATTCTTTTTTTTTTTTATTGATTCGCATTAGATCACTTGACAACTGCCGCTCTTCACAAAGCTAGATGGACAACGTCCAGTGTCCTTGGCCAGAGTGAGTGTACAGTGGTCAGGTGACTTGGCATACCCCCTGCTTCCTCTCACTGTACAGCTGCTCCACCCTCCATCCCCTTTCTCCGCCACCCCTTCTACTCCATCCTACAACAACATGATTTATTCTTATTGTTATTCGTCCTCCCTTTACACGCTTAATTTACTCTCTCTCTCTCTCTCTCTCTCTCTCTCTCTCTCTCTCTCTCTCTCTCTCTCTCTCTCTCTCTCTCTCTCTCTGTCTCTCTCTCTCTCTCTGCTTCTCTCTCTCTCTCTCTCTCTCTCTCTCTCTCTCTGTGCGTATATGGGTCCATGAGTGCGTGTGTGTGAGCGCGCAGACGCGCGCGTGTGTGGATATGAAAGCGCGCGCGGGCGTGTGTGTGTGTGTGTGCATGCGCGCGCGGTTCTTTAGTGTGTATGCATGTCGGTGTGGTGAACTGTGTAGTGTGACTATGGGTGTTAATGTATTACAGTATATATTAATACTGTTAATATTTTATATTTTACATACGGATGCTTTTTAATATTCTTGCAAAACCATTTTCTTTTTGATGCTGAACAATTAAGTAGTGGGGGAAAACAAGTGCAGGCTAACAATTCTTCCGTCATTATAATAATGACTTTGCAAAGATTTGAAATTTTAGAGAAAAAGAACAAAAAAATGAAGATGAAGAAAATGGGGGAAATATATTATAAATATGAAAAACCCTTCACTAGCTGCCTGAGGGAACCATCGTGATCCCTTCTGAAGGCAGATCTATTTGTATTGCCTGCTCCTAGGCCTTTCGTCCGCTGGATCGGACTCATCAGGGAGACACGGCTGATTGTGTCTGCGCTCCTGGTGTCAAATAGAGACACACCACAGTTCATAATTCTGTGGTGTTCTCACCACCAAGGGTTCAAAAAAGAATCCAACAGCACCCCCAAAACCATTTTCTTTTTGTAAGGTAAGGGAAGGGAAGGTAATGTTGCTTATAGCCAAGCCGACCACACACGGGCCATGTCAGGGCTGTCACTACGTTGAAGTTCACTCACAAGTGATTAATAAAAAAGAAAAAAAAAGAGAAAAAAAAAACCCACTCACACAACCATTTTAAAACATACCTTCTAAAAACATACCGGAAATCTTATGAAAAATCTTTCTGCCGTAAAATCTTAGATCAGATGAAAAATGTGAATCTCTTTCATCCTTCCGTAAGAGGACAATAGATTGAGCTATACTGAATCAAATCCTCAGACACTGTCTGTCTGTCTGTCTCTCTTATGCACACGACACCCTGAGAGTGGCCCTGTCCTCTCACCAATGCTGTCAGCATTAGTGTGGTGCTGCCACTCTTCGACTAGCATGGAGGACTCGGATTTGGAGAGAGCAGTTCTACCTTACGATGGGTACCACAGATCGGGTGATCTAAGTTTCAGACCGATGTGTGCGGCAGTTTTGATGTGATACACATGCAAAACATCCGTCTATAACAACACTAATCAAAACAAGTATAGGCAGAAATCCATGTTTACGTCGATGTTAATGACAACAAACCGTGTATCTTCACTATTGTATAAAATGCAAGGTTCGTTGGCTTGTAATTTCTTTTGATCGTAATCATGAGCAAAGTGTAAAAAATGAAAATTTCAACGAAGAACGTAAAAAGGGACTTTATCGGGGTTTTTTTTCTGTTGAAGTTTAGCACCAACAGTGTGCCATAGCACAGGGTTCAACAACCTTGGTCTGTTCCCATGACTATCTCACCACTTATTCAGGCTGAAAAGCTGTCGAGATGTATGAAGACAGAACGCTTGATACACCCGACAGAAAACATGAAGCGGACAGGCCGACACATCAATTCTGACCCTGTCACTGGAGACCCCGGGGGAAAAGAGATCACTGGATTCACGGTGTTTCTGTACCTCCTGATGAAATGCAAAAGAATCCAAACTGGAATCGAGGAAATAGCCTCCTTTGGGAAGACAGCATTTAAAGTGTCTTGTGTCAGGCGCCTGATATTTCAGTATGTCTAGCCAGTAAAGGGCTGTGGCTGTACACCAAAAATGAATGCGCCAAGGTCTTGCTTAAGGAGTCGTGTATTTATAGACTGGCGCAATTGAATTGTTCCGATACTTTTTTTTGTTGTGTCTGAGAGTTGATTCTCCTCGTTTCCTTTCCTATGGCCATCAAGGGACAAGCCAGGTGGTTCCTATGGCCATCAAGGGACAAGCCAGGTGGTTCCTGTGGCCATGAAGGGACAAGCCAGGTGGTTCCAAGCAGACAGTTTAAAATCACTGGAATGGGACTATTTGGGCGCTTGGAGCTGGCGCAAAGATAGGGTCACGGGTGAGTGCAAAGGCCTGAAATGCGCCGTCACCTCAGGGGATGGTCATATGTTTGAAGATTGTTTATGATCTCTTTGGTGAAATCCCCCAGAGAAGGGAAATGATTGGTGAGGAGTTGTTCTTTTGATCAACTGTCAGTTTAACATGAAATGCTGGTTCAACTTTACGGCAGGCCTCAAAACGCTGACATGGGTTATATTATGTTTGAGAGCAAAATCCTCTCTGTGGCTTGTGCAGGTCTGCGTCCATGATGACAGTTTAGACCCCAAACACTCTGTATCCTCTATTCCACGCAAAGCTGCACCTGGCTTTTCTCAGATCAGCCAGTACCAAAACATATTCATCGCACAGTCCAGCCCTTGACCCATACCATACCTGATTCTGAGACAGGTCTCATGTCCGTTTGTTTTTCTATGCAAGCACGATCCACATGACCTTTCATTTTCCTGTCGTCCGCTGGTCTTTTTACTCCCAAATCCTAGTGCCCTACCAATGGCGTAGAAACACAGGGAGTCCACAAGTCATGCGTCATTCTGCTATTTTTGCTGACCTATGGCATTGAACTAATTCACTAACCCCAAATCCCAGGACCAATTCAACTTTTTCCTATTCAAAATGTTAGTCAACATGAAATGAGGCAGGGAATAGTGAACAGTCAATAACAAACAAGTCGGGTGACTCTTGCTCCCTGATGAAACAAACACACGTCCATAACTCCAAAGGAATGC
Source organism: Conus ventricosus (assembly GCA_018398815.1). Taxonomy (NCBI): domain Eukaryota; kingdom Metazoa; phylum Mollusca; class Gastropoda; order Neogastropoda; family Conidae; genus Conus; species Conus ventricosus. The sequence goes on along the minus strand of CM031625.1, from coordinate 3,938,502 downwards.
TGCTCACCACACCGAATCACCTGGCAGACATGACAGCACAGAGTACACCGAACAAACAAGGAAACAGCCCCAGAAAAGGATGTTCCAAGCTTGACTATAATAAACCCTGTACCGGACACATCTACACAGCAACAACAACTGGAGAAATGAACAAATATGAATTAACAGGTATTCAAGACTGGCACATTCTTTTTTTTTTAACTCTTTGAAAGGAAAATTCATAAATCATTGTGTTATATTGGAGAATGTTGTTTACAATCCATATTCAATCAGCTGATGATCAAATGAGAACTAACAGCAAACAGAGATTGA
>CM031625.1:3930690-3935690 GCA_018398815.1 Conus ventricosus | reverse complement strand
TCTCACTGTCTGTTGTCAAAGTCCCCCTCTGTTCCCTTCCATCCTGTCTCACTGTCTGTGTCCCCCTCTTTTCCCTTCCATCCTGTCTCACTGTCTGTGTCCCCCTCTGTTCCCTTCCATCCTGTCTCACTGTCTGTGTCCCCCTCTGTTCCCTTCCATCCTGTCTCACTGTCTGTGTCCCCCTCTGTTCCCTTCCATCCTGTCTCACTGTCTGTGTCCCCCTCTGTTCCCTTCCATCCTGTCTAACGGTCTGTGTCACCCTCTACTTCCTTCCATCATGTCTCACTGTCTGTGTCCCCTCTGTTCCCTTCCATCCTGTCTCACTGTCTGTGTCACCCTCTGTTCCCTTCCATCCTGTCTCACTGTCTGTGTCATCCTCTGTTCCCGTCCACCCTGTCTCACTGTCTGTGTCCCCCACTGTTCCCTTCCATCCTGTTTCACTGTCTGTGTCCCCCTCTTTTCCCTTCCATCCTGTCTCACTGTCTGTGTCCCCCTCTGTTCCCTTCCATCCTGTCTCACTGTCTGTTGTCACCCTCTGTTCCCTTCCATCCTGTCTCACTGTCTGTGTCCCCCTCTGTTCTCTTTCATCATGTCTCACTGTCTGTGTCCCCCTCTGTTCCCTTCCATCCTGTTTCAATGTCTGTGTTACCGTCTGTTCCCTTCCATCCTGTCTCACTGTCTGTGTCATCCTCTGTTTCCTTCCATCCTGTCTCACTGTCTATATCATCCTCTGTTCCCTTCCATCCTGTCTCACTGTGTGTGTTACCGTCTGTTCCCTTCCATCCTGTCTCACTGTCTGTGTCATCCTCTGTTCCCTTCCATCCTGTCTCACTGTCTGTGTCATCCTCTGTTCTCTTCCATCATGTCTCACTGTCTGTGTCCCCCTCTGTTCCCTTCCATCCTGTCTCACTGTCTGTGTCCCGCTCTGTTCTCTTCCATCCTTATTGACTGTCTGTGTCCCCTCTGTTCCCTTCCATCCTGTCTCACTGTCTGTGTCCCCCTCAGTTCTCTATCATCCTTATTGACTGTCTGTGTCCCCCTCTGTTCCCTTCCATCCTGTCTCACTGTCTGTTGTCATGTCCCCCTCTGTTCCCTTCCATCCTGTCTCACTGTCTGTGTCCCCCTCTGTTCCCTTCCATCCTGTCTCACTGTCTGTGTCCCCCTCTGTTCCCTTCCATCCTGTCTCACTGTCTGTGTCCCCCACTGTTCTCTTCCATCCTGTCTCACTGTCTGTGTCCCCCTCTGTTCCCTTCCATCCTGTCTCACTGTCTGTGTCCCCCTCTTTTCCCTTCCAACCTGTCTCACTGTCTGTGTCCCCCTCTGTTCCCTTCCATCCTGTCTCACTGTCTGTGTCATCCTCTGTTCCCTTCCATCCTGTCTCACTGTCTGTGTCCCACTCTGTTCCCTTCCATCCTGTCTCACTGTCTGTGTCCCCCTCTGTTCCCTTCCATCCTGTCTCACTGTCTGTGTCCCCCTCTTTTCCCTTCCATCCTGTCTCACTGTCTGTGTAACCCTCAGTTCTCTTTCATCCTTATTGACTGCCTGTGTCCCCCTCTGTTCCCTTCCATCCTGTCTCACTGTCTGTTGTCACCCTCTGTTCCCTTCCATTGTGTCTCCCTGTCTGTGTCCCCCTCTGTTCCCTTCCATCCTGTCTCACTGTCTGTTGTCACCCTCTGTTCCCTTCCATTGTGTCTCCCTGTCTGTGTCATCCTCTGTTCCCTTACATCCTGTCTCACTGTCTGTGTCCCCCTCTGTTCCCTTACATCCTGTCTCACTGTCTCTGTCATCCTCTGTTCCCTTCCATCCTGTCTCACTGTCTGTGTCCCCCACTGTTCTCTTCCATCCTGTCTCACTGTCTGTGTCCCCCACTGTTCCCTTCCATCCTGTCTCACTGTCTGTGTCATCCTCTGTTCCCTTCCATCCTGTCTCACTGTCTGTGTCCCCCTCTGTTCCCTTCCATCCTGTCTCACTGTCTGTGTCCCCCACTGTTCTCTTTCCATCCTGTCTCACTGTCTGTGTCCCCCTCTGTTCCCTTCCATCCTGTCTCACTGAATGTGTCATCCTCTGTTCCCTTCCATCCTGTCTCACTGTCTGTGTCATCCTCTGTTCCCTTCCATCCTGTCTCACTGTCTGTGTCCCCCTCTGTTCCCTTCCATCCTGTCTCACTGTCTGTGTCATCCTCTGTTCCCTTTTATCCTGTCTCACTGTCTCTGTCCCCCTCTGTTCCCATCCATCCTGTCTCACTGTCTGTGTCCCCCTCTGTTCCCTTCCATCCTGTCTCACTGTCTGTGTCATCCTCTAATCCCTTTTATCCTGTCTCACTGTCTCTGTCCCCCTCTGTTCCCTTCCATCCTGCCTCACTGTCTGTGTGCCCCGCTGTTTTCTTTCATTCTGTCTCACTGTCTGTGTCACCCTCTGTTCCCTTCCATCCTGTCTCACTGTCTGTGTCCCCCTCTGTTCCCTTCCATTGTGTCTCCCTGTCTGTGTCATCCTCTGTTCCCTTCCATCCTGTCTCACTGTCTGTGTCCCTCTCTGTTCCCTTCCATCCTGTCTCACTGTCTGTGTCCCCCTCTGTTCCCTTCCATCCTGTCTCACTGTCTGTGTCATCCTCTGTTCCCTTCCATCCTGTCTCACTGTCTGTGTCCCCCTCTGTTCCCTTCCATCCTGTCTCACTGTCTGTGTCATCCTCTGTTCCCTTCCATCCTGTCTCACTGTCTGTGTCATCCTCTGTTCCCTTCCATCCTGTCTCACTGTCTGTGTCATCCTCTGTTCCCTTCCATCCTGTCTCACTGTCTCTGTCATCCTCTGTTCCCTTCCATCCTGTCTCACTGTCTGTGTCCCCCCTGTTCCCTTCCATCCTGTCTCACTGTCTGTGTCACCCTCTGTTCCCTTCCATCCTGTCTCACTGTCTGTGTCACCCTCTGTTCCCTTCCATCCTGTCTCACTGTCTGTGTCACCCTCTGTTCCCTTCCATCCTGTCTCACTGTCTGTGTCACCCTCTGTTCCCTTCCATCCTGTCTCACTGTCTGTGTCACCCTCTGTTCCCTTCCATCCTGTCTCACTGTCTGTGTCCGCCTCTGTTCCCTTCCATCCTGTCTCACTGTGTGTGTCCCCCTCTTTTCCCTTCCATCCTGTCTCACTGTCTGTGTCCCCTCTGTTCCCTTCCATCCTGTCTCCCTGTGTGTGTAATCCTCTGTTCTCTTTCATCCTGTCTCACTGTCTGTGTTACCGTCTGTTCCCTTCCATCCTGTCTCACTGTGTGTGTTACCGTCTGTTCCCTTCCATCCTGTCTCACTGTCTGTGTCATCCTCTGTTTCCTTCCATCCTGTCTCACTGTCTATATCATCCTCTGTTCCCTTCCATCCTGTCTCACTGTGTGTGTTACCGTCTGTTCCCTTCCATCCTGTCTCACTGTGTGTGTTACCGTCTGTTCCCTTCCATCCTGTCTCACTGTCTGTGTCCCCTCTGTTCCCTTCTATCCTGTCTCACTGTCTGTGTCATCCTCTGTTCCCTTCCATCCTGTCTCACTGTCTCTGTCATCCTCTGTTCCCTTCCATCCTGTCTCACTGTCTGTGTCCCCCTCTGTTCCCTTCCATCCTGTCTCACTGTCTGTTGTCAAAGTCCCCCTCTGTTCCCTTCCATCCTGTCTCACTGTCTGTGTCCCCCTCTTTTCCCTTCCATCCTGTCTCACTGTCTGTGTCCCCCTCTGTTCCCTTCCATCCTGTCTCACTGTCTGTGTCCCCCTCTGTTCCCTTCCATTGTGTCTCCCTGTCTGTGTCATCCTCTGTTCCCTTCCATCCTGTCTCACTGTCTGTGTCCCCCTCTGTTCCCTTCCGTCCTGTCTCACTGTCTGTGTCACCCTCTGTTCCCTTCCATCCTGTCTCACTGTCTGTGTCCCTCTCTGTTCCCTTCCACCCTGTCTCACTGTCTGTGTCACCCTCTGTTCCCTTCCATCCTGTCTCACTGTCTGTGTCATCCTCTGTTCCCTTCCATCCTGTCTCACTGTCTGTGTCATCCTCTGTTCCCTTCCATCCTGTCTCACTGTCTGTGTCTCTCTCTGTTCCCTTCCATCCTGTCTCACTGTCTGTGTCATCCTCTGTTCCCTTCCATCCTGTCTCACTGTCTGTGTCATCCTCTGTTCCCTTCCATCCTGTCTCACTGTCTGTGTCCCCCTCTGTTCCCTTCCATCCTGTCTCACTGTCTGTGTCCCCCTCTGTTCCCGTCCATTCTGTCTCACTGTCTGTGTCCCCCTCTGTTCCCTTCCATCCTGTCTCACTGTCTGTGTCATCCTCTGTTCCCTTCCATCCTGTCTCACTGTCTGTGTCATCCTCTGTTCCCTTCCATCCTCTCTGACGGCCGCTCTGTCTGTGGCCGGGTCACGTGGTCCACTGTCACAGACCCAGACTGATGTGCGGGGATCAGGGGAAGGTCATGCCAGACTGGTGCCAGACGGTGCCTGTATAAGTACAGTTGTTGGTCAGTCTGGTCGGCGGAAAGAGCGGCTACGTCTGTTCAGTGTGGTGGCTGTGATTTATCTCCATTACTCAGTTCCTGGACTCAGAGAGAGAGAGAGAGAGAGAGAGAGAGAGAGAGAGAGAGAGAGAGAGAGAGAGAGAGAGAGAGAGAGAGAGAGAGAGAGAGAGAGAGAGAGAGATGGCAGTACTGATGGAATGAGAGGACAACAAAAATGGCAATACTCAGTCCTCATCCATCCCTTTCTAGCACTTTTCAAAACTGAGAGAGAGAGAGAGAGAGAGAGAGAGAGAGAGAGAGAGAGAGAGGAGAGAGAGAGAGAGAGAGAGAGAGAGAGAGAATGAGAGAGAGAGAGAGTCCATTTGTCACCATTTGCTACACACTCAATCTTCAGGGACGGGAAAAGGTAATCCATCTGATCTGGTCTAACAGTTGGGACCAGTGACCCTCAGATAGTGTCTATGTAGTGATGATGTTGAGGTGTGTGTGTGTGTGTGGTGTGTGTGTGTGTGTGTGTGTGTGTGTGT
>CM031625.1:3908190-3915690 GCA_018398815.1 Conus ventricosus | reverse complement strand
GATGGAACAGCAGCCAGAGAGCCCTGTCCCTTGGGGCCAGTGAAGGACGGGTGTCTGAAACACAAGGTTACCCGGTGCGTTGGTCTTGGTCAGTGGTCAGAAGGGGAACATGAGGTGGGGGGGGGGGGGGAGGTGGGGTTTGTCAGGGGAGGGAAAGGGGGAAAAGAAGGAGGAGGGAGGGCAAGAGGACAGGGTGGCAGAGAAGATTCAGTAGATGATCAGTTACGATCTGACGTCTCCGTTGGGTATAAATGGGAAGGGGGGGGGGGGGAAGGGCTGGGGGAGGGTTGTGGAGGGGGGGGGGGTAATTGGACCTAATGGAAAGGGAGGTGTGGGGTAGTTGAGGGTGGAGAACAGGGAGAGATATATCTTTGAGTGTGGATGTGGGTTAAACTGCAGTCCATTCTAACGTTTTGCTTCGTTTTTTTTTTCTTCAATGGAAAGAAATCTCCACGGGCTCTAGGATAACCATCAAATATAAATGATGTGTAATACTTTGTGGGAATGGCTGGCAGTTACCATATTCTTCTTGTGTGTGTGTGTGTGTGTAGTGTGTGTGTGTGTGTGTGTGTTGTGTGTGTGTGTGTGTGTGTGTGTGTGTTTGATTTGCTTAGGTTGCTCTTTTGTTCTCATCTTTCCTTACTCTGTTTAGAGCTTAGTTTATTTTCCCTCATCTTCTCATTTGTGAAATATTGTAATTGTAGGTATAGAAATTTGACAAGAAACGAAAAATGTATTTGAAAAAAGGAAATCTTCAATGAATTAGAAGGACGTCAGTGGTAACAATAACATGAAGGGAAGGTTTGGCACCCGGGGTAAACAATAACATGCGTTACTTAATGTCAATCATTTGCTTAAACCATCACTTTGGAAGTCCGTTTCTTGACTTAACCATGTATGTGTGATGGACATGGTCAGAGAGCGACCTCACTGGAGGCATCCTGACAGTCCGAATGGAACTGGAGGGGGGGGGGGGGAGGTGCCTGACCACCTTAATCAGGGCTTGACGTTCAAGGGTCTGGAAGGAGCCTCGTTGGAAGAAGTCACTGTGCAGCTGGTGACAACTAAAACGTCTTCTCCAGATTGTAGCCATGGCTGTAGTGTCTGGTCCTCGTTGGAGGAAGTCAGTCAGCATCTGGTGACAACTAAAACGTCTTCTCCATACGAATGATTTGAAAGATTGTTTAAATATTAATTATTCAGAAAGACTAGCCGATTTTTAAGTACTTATTTAAGATATGGGTAAAACGCCAGATAACGCCTCTTGGCAGAGTTGCAATTTTAAAATCATAATGCTGTCAAAACTGACTCATCTGTGGTTACTTCTGCCAAATCCTCCTGATGTTTTTTTCAAACTTGTCAACAAGTATGTTATCAATTTGTCTGGAATAAAAAACCGGACAAAAATCGGCTCACAAAAGTGTTAAAAATGGTGATATTGGCCTTCCTGACTTAAGAACATTCGTCACATCTCTTAAATTATCCTGGATTCGCAGGGCTGAAAAAATCGGCCCATAAATGGAAAGACATTTTACGTACTAATTTCCCTAAGTTTTCCAATTTTGAACCAAATATGGTCCAGAATTAGTTTCAAAATTTACTTCATATAACCTTTTTTGGCAGGACGTCTTTGATGCTTATAGAACTTTTTTTACAAAAAGGACACCAAAAACCTCTGCTGAATGTCTTGCTGAGCCTTTTTGCTACAACAACCGAATTCAAATAGGAAAAGAATATATTGTGTCTGAAATACTGGGTAACAAAGACGTTTTTCATCTTGCTCAGTTTTTTTTATGGAAATGACATTTTCTGTCTCATAGATGTTTTAGGGAAAAGTACAATCTAAACATCAATTTTCTTTCTTTTGCTGGCTATAGGTCAGCTATAACTGACTACATAAGAAAATCTAATATTGTTGTTGAGAACAGTAAATGTATTAAACGTTTTGTTCGCCATTCATAAAGGCTCTATATTGTACTATGATATTATGATTGAGAATACTTTACGAGCAAAATGTTGTGACAAATGGGATCAGAAAATGTCGGTTCGTCATAACTGGAAATTATGCTTCTTGAACGTACATAAAGTTAAAGACATAAAATTGAAATGGTTTCAGCTGAGAATATTGCATAGGTGTCTAGGTACTAATGTTATTTTAAAAGAAATGGGAGTGGCTGATAATGATAAATGTAGTTTTTGTGTTTATGTAAAGATAGTATTGACCATATGCTTTGGAAATGTGCTTATGTTCAACAGTTTTGGAATTCCCTTGTTGGTTTAATTATAGAAAAACGTGTCAACGCAGAGAATATGAAATTAACGGCATCCTTAATATTATTGGGCTTCGATGTGACTATCAATATTGATGATATTTTATATTTCATTATATTGCTAGCAAAAATTACGTATACACATGCAAATTAGAAGGAAACCTTCCACAAACAACATCTTTTTTGAAAAAATTGAACTATAGATATAAAATCGAGCAACATAATGCATATTTAAGCTTATGCTATACAACTTTTTTTGAAAAGTGGCTGACATACAAACATTATTTTCCCATGTCTAAATGTTCGTGTATTGTGTGCAATAATTATGGCTAGTTTTGCTTCTATCATAATGTATCATACAAGCTACTATATTATAGGTTATCCTTTGTCTTTTTCTTTTGAAGTCTTTGTGGTTCACTTTCCCTTTTAGACTATAACACTCCCAAATGTTTGTACAGATGCGTACAGATTCGCGCGCGTGCGCGCGCGCGCATGTGTGTGTGTGTGTGTGTGTGTGTGTGTGTGGTGTGTGTGTGTGTGTGTGTGTGTGTGTGTGTGTGCGTGCGTGTGTGTGTGTGTGTGTGTGTGTGTGTGTGTGTGCGTGTGCGTGCGCGCGTGCGTGCGTGCGTGCGTGTGTGTGTGTGTGTGTGTGTGGTGTGAAAAATTCATAAAAGGTTTGAATATGTTCATTAAGGTATCTACACCCGTCTTATGTTATGTAATTGGACTCATGTTGTACTATCTTAAACGCTCATCTGGTGATCTGTATATGTATGTTTATGTATGTATGGTGGTTGTTTTTTTTTCTTTCAAGTCTATGTATATGTATGTGAATGTCATGTATCTGCATGAAAAATTTAAATAAAAAACAACAACAACAAAAACCAAAAAACAAACAAACAAACAACAACACCATCTTCTCCAGATTGTAGCCATGGCTGCAGTGTCTGGTCGTCGATGGAGTTGCTGTTGACTGCAGTGCCAGTCGTTCTTAACGAAGTGGATGTCCGACATAAGCCGAAGGAAATGAACGCTCTGCAACAGTAGAAAAACTAGATCACTATGACGAAAGGAAGCCAAACGATCCAAACAATGCAGCAGTCATGTCCATTGTAGAGCAGTCATCCACAGAGGTTATTGTGGTCAAGGGATTGGACTCAGTGGAGAAATGACGATGCTAATTAGTGTGATGGTGATGGTCATTTTGCAGCAGCAATAACAGCTATGATTCGAGACAGAAGAAAGAGCAAATCTGAAAAAGAACAGAAAAAAGAGGTGAACAAAATGGCAAAGACCCAAAGTAACTACATGCCATACAAAGGATAATAGCGAAGCATCGGTTGGACAAATGTATGTCTTGTTTGAGTTTTCTAGCCATGTCATTTCTGTCTTTACGAGTCTATCTTTTTCCATGTCTATCATGTTCAGTGTACGACATTTAACTCTGTGATGCCTTGATCTAAAACGACGTCAAACTGTCCAAGAGTGATGCTTCTTTAACCGTGAGCTCTGTGGACACGATGACACACCCATTAGCCTCCCATCCCGCGCTTCTACAACCCCCCCCCCCCCTTTTTACAAAAGAAAAACCCAGCTGCCTCTTGTATTCACGCAAAGGGATTTACAACTGGCAACCACTGCAGTACATGGCTGACCAACACAGTTCACCCCTCTGTAAACAATGTGCCGCTGTCAGGATGAAATGGCAAACTCTCGATTTGACAATGGAATATATCTGCTTTTATATCAACTTCACCCCCCCCCCGCCTACCCCTCCACTCTTCCCCCATCTGTCCCACTTCTCTCCTCTCCATCTCCCTTCCCATCTCCCCCCCCCCCCCCCGCCCCCGCCCCCATTCCTCTTTCCTCCTGCCGCTGATAAAGACGACTGCGGTGACCTGATCTCGACACCAGGAAGGTTCGTTCCTGTCACTCGCAGCAGGAAAAAAGTCTGATTTCAAATCATTCTTGTCAAGTCCCTTTTTCTCCTTCTTCACTTTCCTCCTCCATGCCCCTACCCCCACCCTTCCCTCTCCTTTTCTGAAACACCCCCTTCACAGTTTCACCTTTCCCTCCCTTCTTCCCCTCCACAACCTCTCCATTTCAAACGTCTTCTTCACCCACCCACATAGCTCCCCTCTGTGCTCATCTTCGCCCTCCTCGCTTCATCCACCCACATAGCTCCCATCTGTGCTCATCTTCGCCCTCCTTGCTTCCATTATCTGTCACTGAAGTTTGGCGTGTTCATGAAAGCTGAGGAAGACTCTATCCAAAAACTTCTGTAGTTATTTGAAAGAAATCTGGAAGTAAGTGGGCTTTCTGTGTAAATGTCCCTTGTACACACAGTTGGCACAGAAACGTTTGAGGAAGGTCAGGAAGAAGACAGCGGTACCAGGTGTCGTATAGACTACAGTGGCATTTTATGAACGTAGTTGTCTTGAGTCTGAAAGGAAAAGAGGTCCCCAACCTTTTATGCTATAAAATTGGATTGGCTTCGACCTTCTGAAAGACAAATGTTCACTTAGAGAGAGAGGGGAGAGAGAGGGAGAGAGAGAGAGGAGAGAGAGAGAGAGAGAGAGAGAGAGAGAGAGAGAGACAGAGAGGAGAGAGAGAGAGAGAGAGAGTGAGACAGACAGACAGAGACAGAGCAAGAGACAGAATCAGAGTCAGAGACACAATCACACACCACACACACACCACACACACACACACACACACACACACACAACACACAACACACACACACACACAACACGCACACTCACACACACAAACAGAGAGAAGAGAGAGAGAGAGAGAGAGAAGAGAGAGAGAGAGAGAGAGAGAGAGAGAGAGAGAGAGAGACAGAGAGACAGACAGACACAGACACGACAGACAGACAGACAGACAGAAGACAAAAACAGAGACAGACAGAAGACAGACAGAGACTGAGTAGAGCGGAGACAGAGACAGAGTCAGAGACAGAGACAGAGGAGAGAGAGAGAGAAAAGAGAGGAGAGAGAGAGAGAGAGAGAGAGAGAGAGAGGAGAGAGAGAGAGAGAGCGCTTTTGAAATCCAAACAAGTGACAGTCATGAAATCCACCCTCAGGACCAAGCCTAACCACAGACATGTCCTTCTTCCCTTTTCCATCTGTATCAGCCTCTGAAGGTGTCAGGTCCTTCTTCCCTCTTCCATCTGTATCAGCCTCTGAAGGTGTCAGGTCCTTCCTCCCTCTTCCATCTGTATCTGCCTCTGAAGGTGTCAGGTCCTTCCCGCTTCCATCTGTATTTGCCTCTGAAGGTGTCAGGTCCTTCCTTCCTCTTCCATCTGTATCAGCCTCTGAAGGTGTCAGTCCTTCTCTTCCTCTTCCATCTGTATCTGCCTCTGAAGGTGTCAGGTCCTTCCTCCCTCTTCCATATGTATCTGCCTCTGAAGGTGTCAGGTCCTTCCTTCCTCTTCCATCTGTATCTGCCTCTGAAGGTGTCAGGTCCTTCCTTCCTCTTCCATCTGTATCTGCCTCTGAAGGTGTCAGGTCCTTCTTCCCTCTTCCATCTGTATCAGCCTCTGAAGGTGTCAGGTCCTTCCTCCCTCTTCCATCTGTATCAGCCTCTGAAGGTGTCAGGTCCTTCTTCCCTCTTCCATCTGTATCTGCCTCTGAAGGTGTCAGGTCCTTCTTCCCTCTTCCATCTGTATCAGCCTCTGAAGGTGTCAGGTCCTTCTTCCCTCTTCCATCTGTATCAGCCTCTGAAGGTGTCAGGTCCTTCCTCCCTCTTCCATCTGTATCATCCTCTGAAGGTGTCAGGTCCTTCCTCCCTCATCCATCTGTATCAGCCTCTGAAGGTGTCAGGTGCTTCCTTCCTCTTCCATCTGTATCTGCCTCTGAAGTTGTCAGGTCCTTCCTCCCTCTTCCATCTGTATCAGCCTATGAAGGTGTCAGGTCCTTCTTCCCTCTTCCATCTGTATCAGCCTCTGAAGGCGTCAGGTCCTTCTTCCCTCTTCCATCTGTATCAGCCTCTGAAGGTGTCAGGTCCTTCTTCTCTCTTCCATCTGTATCAGCCTCTGAAGGAGTCAGGTCCTTCTTCCCTCTTCCATCTGTATCAGCCTCTGAAGGTGTAAGGTCCTTCTTCCTCTTCCATCTGTATCAGCCTCTGAAGGTGTCAGGTCCTTCCTTCCTCTTCCATCTGTATCTGCCTCTGAAGGAGTCAGGTCCTTCCTTCCTCTTCCATCTGTATCTGCCTCTGAAGGTGTCAGGTCCTTCCTCCCTCTTCCATCTGTATCAGCCTCTGAAGGTGTCAGGTCCTTCCTCCCTCTTCCATCTGTATCAGCCTCTGAAGGTGTCAGGTCCTTCTTCCCTCTTCCATCTGTATCAGCCTCTGAAGGTGTCAGGTCCTTCCTTCCTCTTCCATCTGTATCTGCCTCTGAAGGTGTCAGGTCCTTCTTCCCTCTTCCATCTGTATCAGCCTCTGAAGGTGTCAGGTCCTTCTTCCCTCTTCCATCTGTATCAGCCTCTGAAGGTGTCAGGTCCTTCTTCCCTCTTCCATCTGTATCTGCCTCTGAAGGTGTCAGGTCCTTCCTCCCTCTTTCATCTGTATCAGCCTCTGAAGGTGTCAGGTCCTTCCTTCCTTTTCCATCTGTATCAGCCTCTGAAGGTGTCAGGTCCTTCCTTCCTCTTCCATCTGTATCAGCCTCTGAAGGTGTGGGGGTCAGAGGGGAAAGGTCATTCTTCCCTCTTCCATCTGTATCAGCATCTGAAGGTGTGGGGTCAGAGGTCAGAGGGGAAAGGTCACCTCCACACATGTCCTTCCTTCCTCTTCCATCTGTATCAGCATCTGAAGGTGTGGGGTCAGAGGAAGGGCTCTGAGGGGGAAGGGGGGGGGGGGGGGAGGGGGGCTGGGGATAGAAAAGGAATGAGGTTAGGGGAAGTTTCAAAGGAATCCGTTTAACGTCCTTCAGTTGCTCTGTTTAGTTTCCAACGCCCTCACCATCCCCACGGAACATCGATCCTTCTCTTCTCTGGCGGTCTGTCTGTCTGTCTGTTTAGATAGATAGATAGATAGATAGATAGATAGATAGATAGATAGATAGATAGATAGATAGATAGATAATAGATAGAGATAGAGAGATAGATAGATAGATAGATAGATAGATAGATAGATAGATAGATAGATAGATAGACAGACAGACAAAGAAATTACTTAAAATATTTTAGCTAATGACGGCTTGTCTATAAGCCAAGTACGTATCCTATTT
>CM031625.1:3898190-3903190 GCA_018398815.1 Conus ventricosus | reverse complement strand
GTGTGTGTGTGTGTGTGTGTGTGTGTGTGTGTGTGTGTGTGTGTGTGTGTGTGTACGTGCGCACGCGCGCTCGTGTGTGTGTGTGTGTGTGTGTGTGTGTGTGTGTGTGTGTGTGTGTGTGTGTGTGTGTGTGTGTGTGTGTGTGTGTGTGTGTGTGTGTGTGTGTGTGAGGGTCTACGTGTGTTTTTTGTGTATTTTTGGTGTGTCATGTTATCATGCTATTTCATTTAAGAAAAAATGTTGTTTTTGTTGTTATTGTTTTTGGTGATGACAACGATTTTTGTTGTTGTTCCTGAATATGTTAATATTGCTGTAGCTGATATTGGTTTTTGTTTATATTGTTCCTGTAATTATTGTTCTTGTTCTTCATATTTGTTGTTATCTTCCCTCCTCCTCCTCCTCCTCCTCCCTCCTCCCCTCCTCCTCCTCCCTCCTCCTCTTCCCTTCCTCTTCTTCTTCTTCCTTTCGTCCTCCAGTAATCCCACACCAGCACACAGGTGCTTGATGGAGATGACTGATGAGAGGGTGGGATACATATACCTTTTATTTGTCTTGTCTAGCCGTTCTATTTTCGCATTTATGAATGTGTTTGTTTGTTTGTTTGCTGTTTGTTTTGTTTTCCCATCTCATTCTGATACATTTCACGTGTCACGTTTAGCGCCGAAATCTCTCTGTTTCTCTGTCCCACTTTGTCTGTGTCTGACTGTCTGTCTGCCTGCTGTTTTTCTCCGCCGGTTGTCTTCTGTCTTTTTTTTCTCCTTCTCTACCTCTCTCTGCTTCTCTCTGTCTCTGTCTTGTCTGTCTGTCTATCTGCCCGGGTCTGTTTTCTGTCTGTCGTCTTTGCCCGTCCGCTGTTTCTGTCTTCTGTTGTCTGCTGTCTTTTGTCTCTTCCTCTTCTCTCTCTCTCCCCTTCTGAGGTGGGGGTTTTTTTTCCTTTGAAAATGGTGGGGGAATGTTTGCTCTTGATAATGTCAGAAATTGCTGCAAAACGCTTAAAGTACGCGCTTGTCAAAAGACAGAAAAAAAATCCCCTGGTCATTTTGTTTACCGGCTTACAAAAAGACCCTGCATCGTGAAAGTTCCAGTGAAACATCAGTCTTTGCTGCTTTGCCGACTAAACCCCTTTCATGACTGATAAATGCCCATTACGTACAGAAAGTTCTAGAAATAGTTTGGTGGTGAGATTTTGAAGCAGCCCCGACAAAAAAACGTGGCAGAATTCCAAGTCATTTTTTGGGACCAGGCGAAACCAACTTTTGGTCTTATGAAAGAAAAAAAAATGGCCCCACTCTGTAAAAGTCTAAGAACCAAATGTGATGGTGGACCCAAAGATAATGGGGGGAAAACATTGTTTTGTTCCGTCACAGCCGTGATTTTTTTGCAAACAACGTACATTGTCTTTCGTCGGGCCAAAGGAAAAGGTGCTTTTCATTTCATCAACCCACAGCCCGAAATGGGGACATCTTGGCCCGATTTGACAAGGTTTTTGGTATGGTCAAGGCAACATCATGGCAAATGTAATGTGCCCTAAGTTTCCGCCCCTTGTTTTTTTGGGTTTTTTTTTTCTTAAACCAGTACTGAGAGAGAGAGGAGAAAAGGAGAGGAGGAGAGAGAGGGGGAGAGAGAAGGAGAGGGGGAGAGACAGACAGACAGACGGACAGACAGACACGAGAAAAGAGAGAGACAGAGACAGAGGCAGAGCAGAGAAGAAAACCTCCCCAAACATCATACACATAAACACACACACACCCAACACACAACAACCACACACACACACACACACACACACACATACACCAAAACCCCACACACACACAAACCCCAAACCAACACACACACCACACAACACACCCACGGACACACACACTCGGACACACCACAGGGGAACACAGCTCACACACAACACCACACACACACACACAAAAACCACACACACCCACACCCCACACACACACACACACCAACAGATAGACAGACGAAGCAGAACACAACACCACACAGAGATAGATAGACAGACAGACAGACAGAAGAACACACACACAACACAAACACACACAACACCACACACACACCACACACACACACAACACACAAAACACACACACACAACACACACGATAGAAACGGGACAGACACACACACACCACACAGAGAAATAGACAGCAGACAGACAGACAGACACAAAAACCACACACACAACACACACACCAAAACCACACACACACACCCACACACACCACCACACAACCCACACACATTTTCTTAAGATGTAAAGTTATGAGATTTTTTAAACAAGAAAAGTTGGGGGAAAGTCCATTTTTGTTTCCCTTTTAAAAGTTTCCAGGCGTAAGCCGGGTTTTTAAACCCTGAAATACCTGTACCCTGTATTAGACGTCGTTTGTGCATTTCTGACCTCCCCCCAAAGTTTTGGGGAAGGGTTACAAGACTGGCTTCCAAAAAATTTTTGTTTTACCTTTCCCCTTCCCCAAAAATTTCGAAGTTTAAAATGCTTCCCCCCATTTTTATGCGACCCTCCCCCCCCCCCCCCCCCCCCCCCCCCCCCCCCCCCCCCCCCCCCCCCAAACCCCAAAAAAAAAAAAAAAAAAAAAAGCAAAAAGGGAAAATGGGGAAGGGGAGAGAGAAAGAAGGAGAGAGAGAGGAAAAAAGAAGATGAAGACAAAAGGGAAAACGGCTACAAAAGGAAGAAAAAGAGAGATACAAAAAACCCCCAAAAAAAAAAAAAAAAGAAAAAAAAAAAAAAAAACCCCAAAAAAAAAAAAAAACAACCAAAAACAACACACCCCAAAACCCCAAAACAAACACCCACCACCACACCACACAAAAAACCCCCCCCAAAAAAAAAATTTTTTTAACAAGAAAAACCAAATTTTTTTTCCCCAAAACCCCAACCCAAATCCAAAAACACACCCCAACCCCACCCCCAACCCCCCTAATTTTTGTGGAAATTTTTTTACAAAAAATTACCATTTTGTTTCCCTTTTTTAAAAATCAGGGAACCCCCAAAAATTCCCCCCTTTTCCCCCCCATTTCCCCCCCCCCCCTTATTTTTACCTTCCTTTTTTTTTCGAATCTTGGGGGAAAAAAAAAAGGGGGAAAGGGGAAAAAAAAAGAAGGGAAAGGGAAAAAGGGAAACCCCCCAAAAAAAAAAAAGGGAAAGGGGAAAAATTTTTTATTGGAAAAAGGGGAGAGAGAAAGAATGAGGGGGGGAGACAAAAGGATGGATGGGGGGAGTGGGGTTGGGGGTTGGGTTTTGGGGGGGGGGTTTTGGGGGGTGGGGGGGGGGGGGGGGGGTTGGGGGGGGGGGGGGGGTTTGGGGGGGGGGACAAGTTTCCCAAAAGGAAAAGAGGGGAAAAAGGGGGAAGAGGAAAGGGGGGGAAAAAAAAAAAAAAGGGGGGGAGGGGTTTTTAGTGGGAAAAGGGGAGGGGGGGGTGTGGGAGGGGAGGGGGGAGAGGGGCATTGGGAAGAGGGAAGAATTAAAAGGGATTAAAAAAGAAAATTTTAAAAAGGGGGAAAAAAAAACGAAAAAAATTAAAAATCAAAGAAGAAAAAATTTAAAGGGGGGGGGGGGCAAACCCCTTTCCCCCCCCCCCCCCCAAAAAAAAAAAGGAAAAAAAATTCCCCGGGGGGGTCTAAGAAAAAAAAAATGGGGAGGGGAATCAAGGGGGTGAAGAAAACGGAAAATGGAAGAAAAGAAACGGTTTTTTTTAAAAAAAAACAGAGTTTTTAAAAATTTTTTTTTAAAACAAAATTTTAAAAAAAAAAGATTTTTTTTTAAAAAAATTTGGAAAAAAAAACAAAAAAGAAATTTTAGGGGGAGAAGGGGTTTGAAATAATTTTAAAAAGGGGTGAGAGAAAAGGGGGGGGAAGAAAAACCAAAGGGGGGAAAATTTTTTTAAAAAAGTGCAATAAAAAAAAAAGGGGGAAAGGGAAACCCAACCAAAAAGGGGGGGGGGGGTTTTGTGTGTGTGTGTGTGTGTGGTGTGTGTGTGGGGGGTGTCATTCTTTTAACGTCTTTCCACTAATCGTGATATTAGACGGGGAAAAATCGTGCCGAAGAGAGAGATGGGGAAAGAAAGAGTGTATGTGCTTATGATTGTGCACGCACACGTATGTGTGCATGTGCGTGTTCTCGTGTGTGTGTGTATGCGAGTGTGTTTTAGTATGTTTGTGTGCATATGTGTGTTCTTATATGAGTGCGTATATGAATAATAATGGTAATTACAAAACACTGAAAATTTTCAAATAAGTTGAAAGGGAAAAAGCTAAAATTTTAACGAAACAAATTAACAACCATCAAAGCACAGAAACTTAACCTTTCTCAATCCTTGTCACTTTTGAGCTTTGTACATTATTCCATCTTCCCTCCCCACACATATCCCCCATCCCCGCCCCACACACAAAAAGGAACCTATAAATACTTCCCCAATGGAGTGCGCTCTAAGCATACAAAAAACTCATATGTTAGAGCTGGTGACATCAAAGATGGCCTGTGCACTATTTTGCCTCAACACTGGAATTATTTTTTCATGTCTTGACATGTACCAATATGATCACGTGTTTTTTTCTTTTTACATAAACACGCTATGTTTTTAACATATTTTGTTTTAAAAGCATCAAGTTTCTACCTTTACATCAATAAAAGTATATTTGTATTTAAACTAAAATTATGTTGAATGATTTTAATATAAAACATATCAAATGATTTTGATTGTTGTGTTCTATCTGAAAGTTTTCGAATATATATTTTAACTAAATTGCACTGCTCATGTACCGATAAGGGTAGTTTAAGATCCTCAGAACCACAGATATGTTTTGCTCCACGCTTAGCTGCCCTATCTACTTTATCGTTGCAATAAAAGGAACAGTGTGAAGGAATCCAACAAAAGGATTATTGGGTGCCTCCTTCAATAAGCATGTGGATCAAACAGCTTATCTCAATAATCATTTCAGGCCTAGTATGCAAATGAAAATCTTTTACC
>CM031625.1:3888190-3895690 GCA_018398815.1 Conus ventricosus | reverse complement strand
TGTGCGTGTGCGACTTTGACAATTGAAATGAAAATACTGTTCTAAATGTCACAATTTAAAAGATAAATTACAAAGCATAAAAAAAAACCTGGAAATATGTGCACAAACGAGCCAACTGGGCTTAACGTCAACGAATTTACAAATGTAAAAAAGGCGTGAAGATTCTGGAAAATGCACAGGGAATCTTTTCGTCGGAAGTTGGAGAGAGATGAGTTAAAATAGGAACAATTAAAAGAAAATGCAGAGTATTGAAACTGTCGACTGCTCCACAAGCGCATTGTACATTTCTGTGGAATTTTGTACGAAGAGCGTTAACTTTAAGCCTATAAAAGAGAGATTCCAGTTTCCGAAATTTGTGTACATGTACATACGTCTTTGTATACAGTTTACGAATTTGAATGGACGAGTTAGATGGACGAGTAGATTTCTGAGTTCTTGAACAGCAACTCGGTGAAGAATCTTGTGCATGTATTTAAGAGAGTACTGAATCTTTATACAGGTTATGAAAAGACTCAAAAGAGACTCTTTTTTAGAGTCCATAGGCTTCATGAAGACTCCAAGGTATTTTAATATGGACAGAATTTTCAGAGTTTTTGGATCCCGTACGGCAGTTCTGTCTGCCAATTCATTTCCCACAATCCCACAGTGTGACGGAATCCAGCAAAAGTCCACTGTTATCCCTCTAGATGTAAGGAAATGGATCAGAATTTTTAGTTCGGTGATAATCTCGGCGCGATTGGTAGCAGCAATAGATTCCATTGCTTGAAGGACAGATTTGGAATCAACACAAAAAACTATTCTAGAAAAATCACGTGGAATGTCAATAATATAATGCAGAGCCATTCGAATTGCTATCAGTTCAGCCGTGAAGACAGAAACCCCTTTCCAAGATGAAAAGATTGATCTGCTTTCAAAGCAGGAATAACAAAGCCGGAACCAGCATTGCCATTTAATAGGGATCCGTCTGTATAAACTTTTAAGTGATTAGGATAACTGTCGTCAATATGTGACTTGGCCATAGCACCTAAGACGTTGTTATTAACATTCTTTTGCAAATCAGTGTATTTATAATCAAACCTTGCCGGGATAAGTTCCCAAATAGGAATGGGACTCAGGGGATAACGTGGGGCTATGGTTTTGTGATCAATTTTGGCAGATTTCAACAGGTTTGAGGAGTGCTTAAGGATGGTTTTAGTTGATCGTATTGTTTTTTGCGCGTTTTGGAAAATCTAAATTAGATCGCATATCAAGTTCATCCTCATTTGAGTTCTGAACAGTAGAACATCTTAGAATGTATTTAGTACAAGCTAATTTTCGATAAGCATCCAGGGGCAAAACGCCAGCTTCATGATATGTCCCTAAAATGGAAGCGTAAAGGGGAACTCCCAGGGGTATTCTGTATGCCATGCAATCTGTGCCTTGCAGCTTTTTTTAGAAGATACTTAGGAGCTGAAAAATATACTTCCTGTGCATATGAAATCCTTGTCCTGACCAGAGAATTTGATAAATGAATTAAAGTGCACGTACCCTGTCCCCAACTCTGGTAACTCACAACTTTAAGAAGATTAAGAGCTTTCCTTGCTTGAGTTATGATATATTCAATATGTGCGTTCCATGATAATTTTGAAGTAAGATGTACACCTAAAAACTGTATGCAAGATGTGTAGGTAAGTAGTGTCATCCATCTTCAAAGTAGGGAAACCATGAGAACTTCCACCAGCACCAAAAAGCATCATATGAGATTTCTAAGCAGATAGACATAACCCATTCTCAAACATAAATCTAGCGATACTGTCTAAGTCTCTTTCATATAATTTTTTCATGTATGTAATTGACCTTAAGGGTGTGTTCTTTTTTAAAGTAACATTCATCCATAAACATATGTCATCAGCATATTGAATTAAACTGGAATTTTAGAAATACTTTTTTTTGAGATCGTGCGTTAGAATATTAAAAAGCAAAGGGGCAGTTACAAAACCCTGAGGGATGCCCATCTCCACAAATCTCTTGCTAGAATATGTATTTCCTATTTTTGTTTGAATTGTTCTGTTAGCCAGAAATTCTTTGAAGTAATCATAAATGTGACCAGAGAGACCTATCATTTGAAGTTTATATAAAAGTCGATCATGCCAGACTTGATCATACGCCTTTTGACATCGAAAAAAAGTTGCAAGTACATTTTTTCTCCCGGGCAAATTGACGTTTTATCTGAGTTGTAAGCTTTACAAGGTGATCAACAGTCGATCGGCCTTTTCTAAACCCAGCCTGAGCAATAGGAATATGTCCGTTTTTTCACAACGATAAGTAAGTCTATTTTATTGAGGTGTGTGTGTGTGTGTGTGTGTGTGTGTGTGTGTGTGTGTGTGTGTGTGTGTGTGGTGTGTGTGTGTGTGTGTGTGTGTGTGTGTGTGTGTGCGTTTGCGCTCGCACGCGCGCGCCTATGTGGTGTGTGTGTGTGTGTGTGTGTGTGTGTGCGTGCGTGTGTGTGTGTGTGTGTGTGTGTGTGTGTGTGTGTGTGTGTGTGTGTGTGTGTGTGTGTGTGTGTGTTGTGTGTGTGTGTGTGTATGAGTGTGAGTGTGTGTGTGTGTGTGTGTGTGTGTGTGTGTGTGTGTGTGTGTGTGTGTGTGTGTGTGTGTGTGTGTGTGGTATAATCAATACCAAGTTACCATACTGATGGATGTTTTGTTGATATGGTTATTTAAAAATGAATACACTCTTGGAGAGAGTATAATTTCATCTTTTGATGAAGATGATGATGATGAGATGATGATGATGATGATGATGATGATGATGATGATAACGATGATGTATGGCGCTTAATCTTACATCTAAGCCCTAAGCGCTTACAAACACGTAAAAGGTTGAATAACACATAAAGGAAACCAATAAGAAGATGAATACTGCAATAAGTACCATGCATCTACAAACAAGGGTGCACACTGACACCCACCCACCACACCAACAACAACAAGAACAACAATGATAGAAAGCTCATATTTGAACTCTGTTCTGTTAGACGTCACTTGAATACACCACCGTCACACCCACCCCATTCACTAACCCACCCCACATCTTCCTCTTTCCCCACCCACCCACCCACCCACTGACTGTCTCTCTTTCTCTTTCTTACCTTCTTGAAGATTTCCACAGAACATCACAGTGAGGGATTACTGCTTGGTATTATAATGACATTTACATCGTTTTTAATTTATTTTATTATTTTACACGCTTTGCTGCACACACGTTGATATGTCAGTGCGAACGATACGTATTTCAAAGCTCTGTGCAATGGAGAGAAAAAAAAACACTGTAAGACTAGGCCTCTGCCCAGACTGTCGTATTGAGTATTCAATCAATCAATCAATCAATCACTTAATCACTCAATCACTCACTCAATCAATCAATCAATCAATCACTCAATCACTCAATCACTCAATCAATCAGTCAATCAATCAATCAATCAATCAATCGACCTCTGTCTCTGTCTCAGCCTCTGTCTCTGTCTCTATTTCTCTTTATCTCTCTCTCTCTTATACACACACAAACATACACATAAGCACACACGCACGCACGCACGCATGCACGCATGCCCGCGCGCGCGAGCACCACACACACACACACACACACACACACACACACACACACACACACACACACACACACATACACACACACGCACGCACGCACGCACGCACGCACGCACGCACGCACACACACACACACACACACACGCGCGCGCGCACACACACACATGCACGCACGCACGCATGCTCTCTCTCACTGTCTCTCTCTCCCCTCTCTCTCCTCTCTCTCTCTCTCTCTCTCTTTCTCTCTTTTCTCTCGCTCTCTCCCTCCCCCTCTCTTTCTCTCGCTCTGTCTCTCTTCCTCTATCTCTCTCTCTCGCTCTCTCTCCCCCCTCTCTCTCACTCTCCCCCCCTCTCTCTCTCTCTTCCCTCTCTCTCCCCCCCTCCCTCTCTCTCTCTCTCTCTCTCTCTCTCTCTCCTCTCTCTCTCTCTCTCTCCTCTCTCACTCTCTCTCTCTCTCTCTCTCTCTGTCTTCCTATAGATATTCGTAATTCAACCCTGTCCCAATTCCTTTTCTTAAATGGAAACTGGTTTCAAATCTTGGTGCCAGAGGGAGTGAAAGAGGAAACAGGGGGAGGGGGGGGGGGTATATGTGATGGGGATGCCCGGATGTTGGGTTAGCAGTCGTCTGGTCGCTGGATTTGAGGAGTTTTGGTTTATTTCCTATTGGAAAAGCAATTATCTCTCTCTGTCTCCTACCCCCCTCGTCCCCCATCTCTCTCTATATACTTGTCGCTTGTTTTCTCTTTTTCTTCTGTCCCACTCGGTGTTTCTCAATGGATTTTAAGCTTTTTGTCTGTCTGTCTCTCTGTGTGTCCCTCTTCGTCCGTCTGTATGTCTGTCTATCCGTGTTTCCCTTCCTGATTGTCTCTGTTTTTGTCTGTCTGTCTGTCTCTCGCTCTCTCTCTTCTTCTCTCCCTCTTGCTCTCTCCCTCTCTCTCTCTTTCTCTCTCTCTGCCTGCCAGTCTGTGTGTCTCTTTGTCTGTCTGTCTCTCCGTCTTTTTCTGTCTGTCTGTCTGTCTACCTCCCTCCGCCCCCACCGTTGTGAAACAACTTGAATTTAACG
The DNA here is from genome assembly GCA_018398815.1 of Conus ventricosus. Lineage (NCBI taxonomy): Eukaryota > Metazoa > Mollusca > Gastropoda > Neogastropoda > Conidae > Conus > Conus ventricosus. Next base: position 3,891,040 of record CM031625.1, on the reverse strand, counting down.
AACAAAACATTGGCCATTAGAGTACGGAAGTTCTACTGAAACAAATTTGGAATGGTGGAATGTCTCAAGGAGTGGGAGACGACTAAATGTACTGACATCATTCAAAGTTTTATTTGTGTCGTTTAAACAAAGAAAGCAAACATTGCTCACAAAGTTGGAAAGCAAGGCACGCACTATTGTAGTCCCTTGTCCCTTGTTCAAGAGTGCATCATTTTCTGAACAACAACAACTTAGCAATCGTTCAAATAACTGGCACCGACTTAATCGCAGAATTCTGGTGATTGCTAATGACATATGGTTCCATTCTGTAACGTGAACAAAATCATCATGCCAGAAATAATATACAGAACTTCGTAAGTGTAGAAGTAATATGGTTCTGTGTCTCATGCAATTGTATCATATATACTTTGTCAGATTTGCTGGTGCTTGTGTGTGAGTACACTGTTTTATGCACAAAAAGAGAAACAGAAATGTTCACAGAAAATCATCGTGTGTGGATTCAGCCTAGTATGCACTGTGCACACAAACTGCAATTTGTCTTTTCCATTTGGCAACGGGACAGAGTGTGGATCCTTTGTGTTACTTACAGATCTGGCCTTCTTACGCCTTTTCTCTATTGTTACAAGCATTTCTATGGCAAGGACAATATCACACCAAAGAATCCGTACGTTGAAGGAACCGTCACTCCCCCCCCCCCCCCCCCCAACTGCCCTATCTTCTGTCCATCTTCTCCATTGGCTTCCACTCCTTGTCGCCCTCTTTCCTGCCAATCCGCATCTGATTCTCCAACCCTCCCTCCCTCCCTCCCCACCCTGGCTTCTCCCATCTCTCCCTCTCCTGTTCAGTCTGTGTTCTGTTGTTGGTTTTCTTTTTCCCCCAATGGCGCTTCAGACATGTCAGGTATGTCAACAACTGATGGCGCTTCAGACATGTCAGGTATGTCAACAACTGATGGCGCTTCAGACATGTCAGGTATGTCAACAACTGAAGGGGAACCGGGTAGATCATGATACTCACTGCTGCTGCTGACAGCTGTTGCTGTCTCCCTGTCTCTGTCTCTGTCTTTCTGTCTCTGTCTGTCTCTCTGTCTGTCTGTCTCTCTGTCTGTCTGTCTGTCTGTCTGTCTCTCTCTCTCTCTCTCTCTCTCTCTCTCTCTCTCTCTCTCTCTCTCTCTCTCTCTCTCTCTCTCTGTGTGTTCAGTAAGGAGCAGCTGTCCAGCTCTGACTCGGGAGGTGCTGTAAGGAAATCCTTCTCACGGTGCATCGTGACTGTCTACGATTGTGGCAGAAAAACAACAACACTGTTTTCATCAAGTTACTGCCAGTGGCATAATTCTGACTTAGTTCTGGATATACTGCCGTCATTTGGTTTCCATGTCATGATGATCTTGTGTGCATCGTCTGCCTGTTGTTTTCTGGTTCTATTCATGTCCAAATATTTCTGGCAATTTCCCATTCCCTCCCGCCCCCTGTGTGTATGGACTAAATGAGCTTAATCACAATGATAAACCTTTGGCATTCGCATCTCCACTCTCTCTCTCTGTCTCTTTGCCCCAGGGCTGGGTAGCAAAAAGCATTTGTATTGCTTATCTCATTTTCCTGGTAAAATAAAACAATTGCGTTCGTTCTCTCTCTCTCTCTCTCTCTCTCTCTCTCTCTCTCCCTCTCTCTCTCCTCTCTCTCTCTCTCTCTCTCTCTCTCTCTCTCTCTCGATATTGTGATGTGACCTCCACCATCGATACTTGTAAAGGTCTATTTGGGTTGGTTATCTGTTTTAAAATCAAGGCTAACTTCTTCCACTAAGACATACGCCTTTTAATGCAAATTGGCCTACACAGCTAAATCTTCTTGGGGTTCGGGGGAGGGGGATGGAGAATGTGCAATGATGTATGTATGTTGTGGGTGATGAGAAACTATAAGACCTGGCAGTGCTACGACTGCAACAATGTTGTGCTTCAATATATTTTGTGCGTCAATACACTTTGTGCATCAATGCACTTTGTGCATCAATACACTTTGTGCATCAATGCACTTTGTGCATCAATGCACTGTGTGCATCAATACACCTTGTGCAACAATACACTTTGTGCATCAATACACTTTGTGGATCAATACACTTCGTGCATCAATACACTTTGTGCATCAATACACTTTGTGCATCAATACACTTTGTGCATCAATACTGTTTTCTTGTATTCTAGTCTAAATATAAGTGGAATGATATAAAGCTTCTTATGACGATTAGACCTCAATGACCTAGAGCGAGCTTTTCGTACCCATTTGATAATCTAATTGACTTTGAGACGTACCACTGGTAGAACTGAGTCTAATTAAAAATGTCATCTAGAAGTGATCAGATGACTGCTTGAAACAAAGCCGAGAGGAATCACAGACATAAACAACATCAACCAAACGTTACAAGTGTTTTCAATCTTCGATGACTGAAACATCTGTTTGCATAAGTCAATAACGTATTCAAACTACGATACATATTTTGAACAACAATTCCTAGTATTGTATAATCATATGATTTTTTTCTGAATTGTCTACAGAAGTAGACGACTCTGTGACACTAATGACTACTGTGTCCGATTATTGTACACAGGCATTTGTTTTGTTTTAGTTTTATAATTGAGCATTTGGGCGTCATGTGATTCACAACATGTAGTCACACACACACGCGCGCACAAACACGCACGCGCGCACACACACACACACACACACACACACACACACACACACACACACACACACACACACACACACACACACACACACATGCGCGCGCACGCACAAACACGCACGCACGCACACACTCACACACACACACACACACACACACACACACACA
>CM031625.1:3870690-3875690 GCA_018398815.1 Conus ventricosus | reverse complement strand
CATTTACAGTCACACGACCATCATCCCACATCCATTTACAGACACATGACCGACCATCATCCCACATCCATTTACAGACATATGACACGACCATCATCCCACATCTATTTACAGACACACGACCATCATCCCACATCTATTTACAGACATGTGACACGACCATCATCCCACATCCATTTACAGACCTATGACACGACCATCATCCCACATCCATTTACAGACACACAACTATCATCCCACATCCATTTACAGACACACGACATGACCATCATCCCACATCTATTTTGCGGCCCGATTTGAGGAAGTACATCATTGTTTGCTCTTCGTTTTCATTGTCTCGAATGTTATTTTGTCCATCTAGCCTGAAGGAGATCAAAGAGGTCGAAACGCGTCGTGTTTGTTGTGTGATTGGTTTGTTTCTTTCGTTGGGCGGCATTGTGATTTTTCTCTCAAGTTTGAAAGAAGAAAGGCTGGGGAAAGCCAGAACAAAGGAGATTGAAGACAAGCAGGAGAAGGTAAGAGACAGTAGTAATAAGGGTACTGCCTGTCTGTCTGTCTGTCTAGGTTTCTCTCTCTCTCTCTCTCTCTCTCTCTCTCTCTCTCTCTCTCTCTCTCTCTCTCTCTCTCTCTCTCTCTCTCTCTCTCTGTGTGTGTGTGTGTGTGTGTGTGTGTGTGTGTGTGTGTGTGTGTGTGTGTGTGTGTGTGTGTTCAGGGTAAGAAAGAAAACATAAGTGTTGAAACAGAATGTAAGAACAGAAAGAACTATCTAAAAACGTAGGGAAACATAGAGAAAGATGATGATGTAAAGCTGAAATATAAGTAAACTGCAAGGAGACATGACGTTTGTTGGAAAGGCTGGGAACCTGTAAGCAGGTTAAAGGAAGGGATGACAGGGAAAAAAGCAATCAGGAAGAAAGAAGGTCCAGGTAGGAAAACATAGAAGAAAAAGTAGGAAGAGAAAAGAAGAGAAAAGACAGGAGTTGGTATGGGACTATAAGACAGCAAAGAGACTATGGTCAAATGTAAGGTAAGACAGAAACAGACAGGGAAAGACTGGGAATGTGGTGAAAAATACCGAAGTGCAGAAAAGAAAAAATGTTGGAAAAAAAGGTAGAAAAACAGACGGAAAGATAAGTGAATACAGGGTGACATAGGAAAATGAGAGTAAAATTGAGGATCTGAAGGGAAGTGAAAAAACCCAGCCAGGAATGGTTGGGGGAAAGGCAGTGACATGTTGAAAAGAGAGGAACATGGAGACAGGAGGGGAGACAATAATAATAATAATAATAATAATAATAATAATAATAAATAATGAATACTTATATAGCGCCTATTCTCGGCTAGAGACCAAGCTAATAATAATAATGAATACTTATATAGCGCCTATTCTCGGCTAGAGACCAAGCTCTAAGCGCTTTACAATCAACACTCGTTTACACAACGGGCTGCCTACCTGGGTACGGGTAGTGCCGACTGAAGAGCTGCCAGCTGGCGCTTCATTCAGTCGTTTCCCGTGTCATCCAGTCAATATCGTTCAATATCGATCACTCATTTTCCTTACTTCCTTCATTCTTTCCATTTCTCACGCAGGGTGCATGCTATGTGTAACGTGTCATCCATACCAACGGCCAAACTGGCCTACTCTTCCGAAAGTTGGTGATGGGATTTGACGTGTGTGCAAGATGTTATGCGTGCATTCACACACGGAACCTCCGTTTATAGTCTCATTCGAAGGACTGTATGGGAAATGGAGTCAGAACCAATGTTAACTTCGAGGGAAAAATCCCCCTGTACCGAAACGCCCCGGCGGAGGTTCGAACCCGCAACCCCAGGATCACCAAGATTACGAGACCGGCGCTCTACCAACTGAGCTAACGCAGTGCTGTCTGCATGAATCCTTTGTGGTCTGCATTGGCGCTGTGGATGTCTGATATAGGGACTATCGTTTTATTTCCATGCCTTTAAGTAGTAGCCCTGGATTTCCTCTGTGTAAGTCTGTCTGTCTGACTGACCGTCTGACCCTGTGCCTGTCTGTCTGTGGCTGTCTGTCCGTTATTCTGTTGCTATCCACTACTCTCCTCTGTCCATCTGTCTGTCGATCTGTTTGTCTATGTTTCTCTCTCTCTCTCTCTCTTCTCTCTCTCTCTCTCTCTCTCTCTCTCTCTCTCTCTCTCACTCACTCTCTCTTTTTTTCTCTCTCTCTCCTCCCTCTCTTTCTCTCCCCCTCTCTCTCTCCCCTTTCTCTCTCACTCTCTCTCTCACTCTCTCACTCTCTCTTTCCCCCTCTCTCTCTCCATCTCTCTCTCTTTCACTCTCTCTCTCTCTCTCCCTCTCTTTCTCTCCACCCCCTCTCTCTCCCCTCTCTCTCTCCCCCTCTCTCTCTCTCCCTCTCTCTCTCACTCTCTCTCTTCCCCCTCTCTCTCCATCTCTATCTCTCACTCTCTCTTTCACTGTCTATCTCCCCTCTCTCTCTCTCCCTCTCTCTCTTTCTCCTCTCTTTCTCTCTCTCTCTCTCTGTGTCTCCGTCTCTGTCTCTGTCTCTCTCTCTGTCTCTCTGTCTCTCTCTCTGTCTCTCTCTCTCTCTCTCTCTCTCTCTCTCTCTCTCTCTCTCTTCTCTCTTCTCTCTCTCAAAGATGCACGCAATACAATCGTGTCCCAGTTCCCTCTTCTTTGGATTAAATCTGGTTTCAAATCTTGGCGCCGGAGGGGTGAAAGTGAAAATAGGGAGAAGGTTGTGTAGGTGTGGGGATGGGGGGTTGGGGGTTGGGGTGGGGATGCCCGGATGTTGTGTAAGTAGTCGTCTGGCGCTGGATTTGAGGACTTCCGGTATATTTCCTGTTGAAACCCCCCCCCCTCCCCTTCCTCCTAGTCGCCACCTTTCCTGCTCAATATCTGTCCCTCATTTGCTTTATTCTGTCTGCCTGTGTCTTTCTCAACAATGTATATTCTCTGTCTGTCTTCAGTCTCTCCGTCTGCCTCTCTGTCACTCTGTCTGTCTGTCGTTCTGCCTCTCTTTCTGTCTGTCTGTCTGTCTTTCTTTCTGTCTTGTCTGTCTCTCTGTTGGCCCTGTTGTAAAACGATAGCAATTTGACACAGAAGCCAGGCCATTACTGTATGGAGGGTCTGGAATAGTGGGGATGTCTCTAGGATTCATACCATTCAAGGATTCATTTGGTGCTCTAAACAAGCTGACAACAACAACAGCGACGACAACAACAATAACAAAGCAACAACAACGACGACGATGAATACAACAACAACAACAACAACGACGACGACGACGACGACAACACAACAACAACAACAAGGGTTTAAAACATGAACAGCAAAAACAAGCACACTGGATTCTCTCATTCAGGAATGTCTTTGTTCTCGTGAAAAAACAACAACAACAACAACAACAACAAGGCTTTTAAATATGAACAGCAAATACAATCACACTGGATTCTCTCATTCAGAAATGTCTTTGTTCTTGGAAAAAAACAACAACAACAACAAGGCTTTTAAATATGAACAGCAAATACAAGCACAGTGAATTCTCTCATTCAGAAATGTCTTTGTTCTTGGGAAAAAAAACAGCAACAACAACTTGGTGTTGGCTGCGATTGCATTGCAAAATTCTAGTGTTGACGCTAATGAAAGATAGTTCCACCCTGTGACGTCTACAGAATTATGATGCTGTTTGTATGGCTCCACTGTTAACGATGTGAAACTTTTTGGTTTATTTCAGCGAATAGCATATCATTCGTTGTGCAAACAGTATGCTGGTTATTTTAATGTTCATTTATATAAGAGACTTTAGTGATAGCAGCAGAAGCTCTCTCTCTCTCTCTCTCTCTCTTCTCTCTCTCTCTCTCTCTTCTCTCTCTCTCTCTCTCTCATTTTACTTCATTTCTCTTTTTTTCCGTATCGTATTGTAGTGCTAGTCACTTTTTGCATGCTTCTTTTGTTGCCTTATGTTATTGTGCATTGTCGACCCCACTCAGGGCGAGGACTGGATGTAAAAAAGCACATCAGTGCTTATCTATTATCCTCGTTAATAAAGAATTTTGTCTTGTCTTGTCTTGTCTTGTCTTGTCTTCTCTCTCCTCCTCTCTCTCTCTCTCTCTCTCTCTCTCTCCTCTCTCTCCTCTCTCTCTCCTCTCTCTCTCTCTCCCTCCTCTCTCCTCTCTCTCTCCTCTCTCTCTCTCTCTCTCTGAGTGACTTTCCTTGCCTATCTGCCGGCAAGCCGGACTTTCTTCAGCTCCTGTAAAATTTTTGTCTATTGTTGCAAACTTCCAAGTTGCCGGGTCTACCATCAAGTGCAGAAACCATGCTGAACACCGCGCAGCGAGATATGTCATCATCTTTCAAAATCGAACGTAGAGAAAATCAGACTGTTGTCGTTCTCAGGCTAAAAGGAATTTCCGACCGTTCCCCTGCCATGAAAGCCCACGCGCAAACTGCTGTGATCAGGAGAAAAATGTGCATCACAGATCAACAGGGACAGGAGAAAATGTGCATCACAGATCAACAGGGACGGGGGAAAATGTGCATCACAGATCAACAGGGACAGGAGAAAATGTGCATCACAGATCAACAGGGACAGGAGAAGAGCCGAGGAACACAGGAATCAAAAGGCGAGTGACCGTGTTTTTACCCCGTCCAGTCTGTTCCTGCCAGCCCCACCTAGTTTGTTCTACAATACCGACAAGAGTGAAAACAAAAAGGAGTGTCCTGTGCAGACATCGGTCAGTTTCCTGACCACCCCCCACCCCCCTCGTCTGTACCTTTGCCTGCACCACGTGCACAGTCCGGCAATGGAACACAGCACAGCGACTTGGCCCAGTGGGACATAGACAGTGAAACAGTAACTGTTCTGCCCAAATTAGAATTCTCATATGACATTGGCGTCGACAAACCAAGTGTTGGTGATGCGTGTGTAGAGTTTTCTGAAGTAGGATGTGAACACATTCCGTCGGTAACTACAACACGCACTGCCACACAACATGACGCTGAAG